>PJEM01008948.1:0-76460 GCA_004023845.1 Helogale parvula
AAAAAAAAAAAAAAAAAAAAAGAACTTTGGGGATAATGTTACTAATGTGACATACTTATTACTATTACAGGTGTGAATACTTATATCTTTTTAAAAACATGCTTGGGTTAATTCAGGCAAAATAGCAATCAAGGCTCACAGACTGATCCTCTATCATTAGCTACAACACTGCCCTGTGAATCAAATGTTCTCAAGACAGCTGAGGATCAGAGAGACCAAAAACAACCTTGTAAATCTCATACTTGCCTATGAACAATGAAGGCTCTATAAATAACCCTTATAAATCAAATCAAATCTCTGAAAGCCTTGGGCAAAAGTTGGGAGATTACATAAATGGACATTTTTTGTGCAAAACTGGGGAAGTGGGAGACTTGAGACAGGGGCCATGGATTTGGGAAGTCTACCAAGCTGTGGCATGTAAGTGGGTCCTACTCAGGTCTTGGGATGCTTCCCTGAGGGCAGGTTTCCATCCATTGTTAGACACTGACATGCTTAACAGAGAAATGGAAATCCAGCACAGGAGGCGGTGTGGGATGGGGAGGAAGGGCTCTACCAAGATGTAAACAAATAGCTGAGTGTTATGTCTGGGGAAACGTTTAGTTAAGAAAAGCGTTTGACCCTAACGCAAGCCAACAGATGCCTGCCACATTTTCATGATTACAAGAGTATAAGCATTTTCTTGCACCCCTATCATCCTGTGGGGATTGAGATTTGGGGTATCAGGTGACAGTTACTCATGCAGCAGACTGCATTACAGAAGAGGTGCACTGAGCTCAGGGAGCCTATATGTTTTCTATAGTAAACCCTCCTGGTTTTTGCTGTAGAGGCAAAAACTATCTCCAACTTCCAAATGTACGAAGAAAGATAGTCTGGACATGCAGAAACAAGAGAGACTTCTGGAGAAATGTCTCCCAACACATTGATCTTACATTCTAGTGACAAAGACAAAAATATCAATGAATGAATGGATGGATGAAGGGAACTGGATAGTAAATAGGTGACGTGAAAGAGAGTATCAGAATATGGCCATGAAGATTGATTAGGAAAGCTATTTTCAGCAGTTTCGTTAGAGAAGGCTTTTAGGAGAAGCTATTACCTGAGCAGAGATCTGAATTCGTTGAAGGTCAGTCATGTAATTACCTGCCTCAAGTGTATTCTAGGGTGAAAGAATACCCAGCGTTAGTGTTGAAAGAACAACAACAAATGCAGGAGGAACTCCTTTGGTATGTTCAACAGTCAGAAACGGAGTGTGGACCGGGCAAAAGCTGGATCAAACTTTTGGCTCAACTCCCCACTTTGCAAAAACTCCCCACTGTAACTCACTCTGTTTCTTCTCTTAAACTTTTTTTGCTAAAGTTTATTTATTTTGAGAGAGAAAGAGAGGATGTGAGCAGGAGAGGAGCAGAGAGAGAGGGGAGACAGAGAATCCCAAACAGTCTCCATGCTGTCATCATAGAACCTGATGTGGTGCTGAATCCACCAGCTGTGTGATCATGACCTGAGCCAAGATCTAGAGTAGGATGCTTAACCCCCTGAGCCACCGATGGATGCCAGCAGCCCTCTCTTCATAGGAGTGGTAGCCACCAGTCACGCCACCTCAGAAGAAGAGCCTTTGAGCTCTTGTAGTGCAGATAATCACACTTGCTGGTGGAAACAAACACGACAGGCTTAGGGCTGGCTTCTTTTCTCCTGACTTCTGGCTGCTTTAAGCTCCTGGAGTTCTGGCAGCCAGCGCTCCCCTCTGCTACCTGTCCCCTGCCACGGTGAAGAACAGGAAACCGGAGGCCATTCTGCCAGAGCCCTCAACCCCAGCAGGCTCCTTCCTGCCCCCGTGGCGCCGATGAGACACGAGGCCACGGGGAACAAGCCCCCACTGGGCCCAACACACCATGTGTTGTCCTCCTCTTACAAAAACAAAGCCGTGTGTGTCTCCTCCTTCCCCCGCCCTGATTGGAAAACAAACAAGTCAGATCAGCAAGGGCAGCGGCTCTTCTGCTGTTGGGAGATCCTGGATCACAGACACGTGAGTTGGTGGCTGGGACACCCCCCTGCCGACTGCAAACACTTCCTCCCGCAGGCAGTGTGACGCCTTAGATCGTACCTTTCAGAAGCTGTGTTTTTGAGTTTCTATTAAATCCCAGATTTCAATGGACTCCATATGAGCTACATGGAATCACCTCAAGCAAATATTAGCTACCGATCACGCACGCCAGCATACCCGGGATTAGTATCCTCAGGAGACACTGGCTCAACGTTGCTAGTGGATAATCAGTGTGGCCCAGGCAGCCCCGGGGGTGGTAGGACAGTGGGGCCTCCGAGAAGCCAGAGGGAGCTAGAGGATGGAGGAATCCTGGTTGGGTTGAGGGCAAGGATTACAAAGCAAACCTTACCTCCCTGTTAAGCACCGTGCACGCCCTAATAAATCAGGGTTATTCTGACAGTAACCGGTAACCCTATGAACTTCAGAGTCCATTCAGACAGTCACATTTCTCCAGAGGTGGAACGAAAATGTCTTTGAAGCTCGGCAATTCCTCTCACGCTGGTTAAACATTACATAACATGCCTGCTTCAACCTCACGGGAGAGCAGCGAGCAGGAACCTTGGACTTGGAGCCGCTCTATGACTCAGCGCAACTATCTGAGTTGGAGTCATTTCTAGTGGTCTGACCTTGAGTGAGCACCGCTTCTCTGGATTTTAGTATCATTCACAACTGTACTTTCTTAGAATCTCCTACAGAGAATATTCCTGAGTTCTCTTTTCTACCAGGCCCCGACGCTTTGTAAGGGTCTGTATCCTAGAGACGTCAATATGTATCACTTTTCTCTCTTAATAAACTATGATTCCATCAGCACTCAGGGCTCTGAATGCCCCCGGCCCGCCCGGCTTACGGTGCACCCTTAGTCCAGGGTGAGTTGCATTACGTGTATGTGGTAACCCAAAGGCATCATAAATGCTTCTCAGGGACTCTCACATGGCTCGGGGGAGACAGATCTCAAGCAAGTGTTTCAAAAACCATGAACTAAAGCTCTGTGTGATATTAAGGTGTGGCCATCACTCGCGTTGTGATGTTATTTCTCAGGGTGCCGCGGTCATGAAATTGAAAGAACCAAAAGCGAAAAGACAAGAGGCACTCAAGCAGGAAGGTAATGGAGAGGAGCTCAGGAGACTTCAAAGTCTTGCCCTGAATCAACTTTCAATATTAGAAACATGGATGATTTTCATATTGATATGCCAGCGGTTTATTTTTTTCAGATTAAGAAAATAAGTGCATGTGATGCCCGTCAGCTGCGTCAGTATTCACCTGGGGACCCGTGATCATATGTCAAACGTTAACTGAAGCCAAAGTTTACCACACTGTTCATTACATTCTTTGACAGGGATAATACCTTTCTCATCTTTACATCACCCTTTAAGGTCTCTGAGATGCTGTTTATTATTTGCTTTATAATTACCACCATCCTGACGTTAATAGGGTAATTGTTATGAACTATATTTAATAAATAGAGAAACTGAGACCAGAGAGATTTAATAAATTGCCCAAGATTTCAAACACAGTGGATAAGTCAATGCTTTAAATCAAGGGACCCGACTACAGTCCTTGGCAGTGGGCAAAATCCATGGACAGACCCAGAGATAGTTTTCTGTCCCTCTGTCCTTGAAGAGATCTGGACTCCCAGGAAAGCTATTACCTCCAACATATGGCTTCTGATCTCTTGTTTACTGCTGTTTGGCCGTGTTATTCACTGAGCTCCAAAGCATGGCTGACAAATACTAAATTTGGAATCAGCCTACCCGGCTTGAATCGGGGCCTTCCACTAAGTGAGCTGTGTGACTTGGAGGAAAGTCAGTATCCTCACCAAACAGGAATGACACCACACCTCCCTCTCAGGGGTCTTGTGAGTCTCTGATGAGATAATGTAGGAGAAATTGCTTTCTCAATTGTAAGACATTTTATAAATGCCTGGTATTTGCTTACAAGCATCTGAAGGCTACTTTGTAGAAGCACATATTCCCAAGGCCACCAAGAAGATAAGAAAATCTAAGAGAAAACAGATAAAATGACTCCCAAGAGGAGGAAAAAAAAATACTCCCACTCTTCAAGCTACCTCAGTCTGCGGTGATTGGACTCAGTGTTACTTAATATCTATTTACTTTTCCCTCCTGGGACAGTGATGTCTTCTCTCCCCCGCATATCACTCCAACTGTGACAGTCATTCTATCAGCGCAGGTATCAGAGCAAATAAAATTCACTCTCCTGAAGCTTCACAGTAGGATAAGATGTGTTGTTAGTGCCTCCGTCGTTAGTCACTGAAAGGGAATCATAAAAATATTGAGCCTCCTATTAAGTTTGGTAATACTGTTTTCATGAAAGAACACAGTAGGGATTAGCTGAAACAGGAAATTCTGCTCTATGTTAGGTAGTGTCCGCAAATCCTGTAACAGCCCAGGCCACGATCAGACTATGTACATCTGTAAGTAAAAGAACAGGGAGAAGTGTGTTAGGGAAACATACAACTCAGTGGCCAATGTAGGGAATCTCACCAGAGAAAGAAAATGACAGACTGCATAGAGTAACAAACTAAACATGGGTGTGGGGCAGGAGCAGTGGGAATGGGGGTGTGCTCAGACCACTCCGTGTCTGCACAATGAGACTCCCATCCTGGAAACTGCTCCTTCTCCCCACCTTCCAACAGATGTCCTAATCTTGCTCTTATAACTTACTAAGTATCTCACATAATTGTTCTAACAGCTTATCTACATATAAAAAATTTTGTTTCTCCCAATTGATCCTTACTCTTCCTGTTTCATCTCAGACCTCCAGGACAATGATGGAGAGAAACAACATTAGCAGGCATCTTTGGCGTCCTTACAACTTTAAAGGAAAAGATTCTAAGGTTGCTCTTGTGGACGTCCACTGTATACATTTGTTTGATTCTCTCTCTCTTTTTTTAAACAGTTTATTGTCAAATTGGTTTCCATACAACACCCCGTGCTCTTCCCCATAAGTGCCCTCCTCCATCACCACCACCTCCTTTCCCCCCTCCACTTTCCCCTTCAACCCTCAGATCATTTTCAGCATTCAATAGTCTCTCTTATTCAAGTTATGGAACTTGTATTTCTTTTATAGTTTGCCAACGGTAGTTGTGTTTAACGCCAGAACGGTTGAATTTTAATCAAATGTCTTCTTCATGCCTGTTGGGTTGGTTATCTGATTTTTCTCTTTGAATAAGTTAATATGACAAGTTACTTTATATATTTCTCTTTTTCTTTAAGTAGGCTCCACCCCCAGCAAAGAACTCAACGTGGGCCTTGAACTCATGACCCAAGATCAAGACCTGAGCTGAGATCAAGAGTCAGACACTCAACCGACTGAGCCCCTACATGATAGATTTCTTAATGTGAATATATCCTTAAATTTCTGAAATAAACTTTTACTGGTCATGATGGATTTAAAAAAAATAATAAAAGGCTAGTTCAGTTTCCGAGTATCTCATCAAATTCATATTTATGTTTATAAGTGAGAGTTTTCTCTCAATTATTCTTTCTGAAACTGTTCTTTTCTTGTTTTCTGCCCAAGTGAGGATAGTTTCATGAATTGGCTCGGGGGGTGGGGGGGTTCCCTTACTTCCTTTTCTCTGGAAAACTGCTTATAACATGAAGAGTATGTGTCAAGTTCTCTGGTTGATGGCTCAAGTGTTCTCTCCTTGTTTATTAAATCAAGCTTGTTAACACCGACATTAAAATATTTTTATTTTCATCAATTGTTATTTGCTATACTTGTCAGTTTCTCTTCATAATATGTAATGATTATTATATTTTCCTGATGAATTATTTTCAATCATTGAGAAATAACCCCTTTTACAACTGTTAATGGTTGTATTTAAAAATAATTTTTTTAATGTTTATTTATTTTGAGAGAGAGACAGAGTGCCAGCAGGGGAGGGGCAGAGAGAGAGGGAGTCACAGGATCCGAAGACAGGCTCCAGGCTCTGAGTTAGCTGTCAGCACAGAGCTTGACGTGGGGCTCGAACCCACGAATGTGAGATCATGACCTGAGCCGAAGCTGGACTCTTATCCGACTGAGCCACCCAGGTGCCCCAATAAAGGCCAATTTTAATCTATATCTCTTATTGACCAATAGAAGGCATTTAGAATGTTTTAATTCCAGACCTTGCATTTTCATGTCATTCTATATCACCTCCATCTTGTTTTCAAACTTGTCCAAATAATCTTTTTGTTGTTGTTTATACCATCAACACTTTTGATTTTCCAGTCTGCTAAAGAAAAATAATTTCTTTATTTTCTATTGCTTTTCATATCTCTCACCTTCCTTCTGGAATAAATTTTCTTTTTCTGAGGTTCACCTTCTAGTAGTTTTTTGAAGTGCATGTGATTAGTAACTTCAGTCTTTTTTTGATGCAAATGATTTTATTTTGCCATGTCTTTCAATAGAAATCTAGTTTAATATTTTATTTAAAAAATTTTTTAAGGTTTTATTATTTATTTTTGAGAGAGAAAGAGGGAGAGCATGAGTGAGGGAGGGGCAGAGAGAGAGGAAGACACAGAATCTGAAGCAGCTCCAGGCTGAGCTGTCAGGACAAAGCCTGACTCGGGGCTCAAACTCATGAACCGCAAGATTATGACCTGAGCTGAAGTCGAACGTTTAACCGACCAAGCCACCCAGGCACTGCAACCTGGTTTAATATTTTAAGGCTATTATTCCATTTTACTCTGGCTTCTGTTGTTACCACAGTAGGCGAGGAGCCCCTAGTTTTCTTTGTGAGTGATCTGTCTTTTCTTACTTTGTCTTACTTTCTGATACATATTAAATCTTCTCATTGTAATGTCCTCCTATTTAATCTCTTTATTGTAGCTCATCTCTACCTTTCCTGCATTCTGGATGAAATGCATTATTCAGATCTATCTCTCATTAGTTAGTTCTGTCCTCAGCTGCATGCTTTTTTACTGTTTAATCCATATTTTGAGATTTTAATTTAATGGCTAAAGTTTTTAATTCTAGAAAATATACTTGTTTTTGCTTCTTCTCTTATACTATTTTTCTATCCTCTGATATCTATTCCTTTGTTCAATGTTCTAAAATGCACATTCTAAATACGTTTGTGTTCTCATCCTCTTTTTCTCAAGTGATGGTTTTCCTGCACATGCGGTTGCTAAGTCTTGCTTATGCTCATGGTAATTTTATCCCTGAATTCCTTGTTCTGGAGATGGTGCTCAGTGGGGAGTCTGCTGTGCTGTCTTGTGGCCGGGCACCTACAAAGCACTGTCCCATTTGCTTCTGTCAGGACCTCAGGGCTCTCACCGGAGCTGGACGAGTGTTGTGCTAATTTCTAAATCTGGGATTATGCACCACATGGGCAGGGTAAATTTAGTCTTTTCACCCATTCCTTATGTAATTTTTAAATTCGGAATTCTTACAGTGGACATTTTTTCCAGGGCCTCAGTAGGAGGTCAGTTCCTTGTCAGATCCTTGGGTTAGTGTGGTTTTCCTCCTCCATCCCTTTTTCGTGAACAGTATATGCTTTTAAAACTCTTATCAATAAATGTCATCAATGCCTCCTATTAACTGTGTGACCCTGAAAAATTCAGACAAGTCCTCTGAGTCTTAGTTTCCTCATGGTAAATAAGGATGAAAATAACTCCTTTGTAGAGTTATTGTGAAATAGATATATTTACTATGTAGGAAGATGTTCTACTTGAGTTAGCCTGTATCATTATTTATTGAGCAAATGCTTTTGGAAGGCATTATATTTATGATACAATTTACATATCTGATATCCAGTCCCAGCTGTTGGTTTTAAGTCACTGAATTAGAGTTGTCAGATTTAGCAAATAAAAATACCGGACATTAAATTAAAGTTAAATGAAGTTTGAGTTTCAGAGAAACAATGAGTAATTTTTTAGCCTAAGTATGTCCCCTGCAATTTTTAGCGCATGTAATATTTGGCACATTCTTATACCAAAAAATAATGTGTTGTTTATTTGAAATTTAAATTTAATTGAGCATTCTTCATTTTATCTGGCAACCAACCTTATGCTGGATCCACCACTTCTAATTTGAACAGTAATAGTCATTTGTGAAAAATCTCCCACACATGTGGAGATCTGATTTTGCCAGTGTCCTATTTTAAATCTGAAAGCTCAGATCTGCTATATTTTTCTATAGAACCTCTGCTCGTGGCATAGGAATTTTTAAGTCAGATGGTTCATTCCTGCAATTGAATTCCAGACATGACTTTTGTTTCATCTGTCCTTTTTGTAGATTGAACCATGTTTACAATGACATCAGTAGACTATAAGATTTTCAGACATCCTAAAAGGCAGCTGATGTTAAGAGAAAGGTGACGGAGCCCTCAGCACATGGTAAATTAGAAAGTTAGTGTTCAGAGAAGGACTTTTTCTTGTCTGTGTTTTCTGATTGCTCTGCGGCCTCTGATGGTTACAGGCTATAAGTCACAGCTATGTTACTCACTGGCTAGAGAGCCCTGGAAAAATAACTTTCTCTTCCAAGAGTCTGTTTCTCATCAGAACATCTATGGGTAATCATTCCCACCCACTTGAGGGACCGCGGTGCCGTGAAGTGGAGCAACAGAGTACATACAAATGGATGAGTCTCCAGGACCACAATTGAAACAACAAAGATTTCCAAAACACAAAGAGCAGAACAGGGACATGAGCCACTAGAAGAGCTGAACTGAATCTGTGCCCTCTTGAAGGACCCTGAAGTGGTCCTTCTTGGCCTGGAAATAGGGCTACTTTGCCAGGCTGCTCATGAAGGTTTCCACCCAACAGCGGCCCTCTCCTTATCCCCAGGCTCTCTTCCTGCTGGAGAGCTTTGCATTTCTCCCTTCTCTGGTGTCTGTACCTTTGTCACTGAGAATCACCACTTCCTTTAAGCTGTCGTGGTCACATAAGCAAGGCCAGAGAGGTGCTGTTGTGTTCACATAAGCAAGGAAAACAGTGCTTCGCTATAGATATTTCCATTTCTAGTGTCTGCGTCACCAAGATCCCTGAGGAGTTGGTGCCCATTACCAGAAACAAATTAAATCTCTAGAAAGTGAGAGTGACAGCAGAGAAAACCATTTATTAAGTGCTTGTCTTTCCTCTGTCTTCTATTCTCGGTAACTAGAGAATATCAATACTGAACTTGATCATAAAAATTGAATACAGCTCCGTTGAGGAACCAGGGTCCCCAGAGAAGAACAATAGCACTAGATAGAAGGAGGGAAAAAAGGAGGAAGCAGAATGTTTCTATGGCGAATTTCCTATGTTAGAAATCGAAATGGATTCACATGGAACTACCTTGTTTTATGTAGCAAATTTATCCAAAAAGTTGTGAACAGTGAAATGCTCTGAAAACTGACTTGCATCTCACAGACAGCTGTTAAAATTCAATGTGGGCTCCTCATTTTTGTTTTCCTTTGCAGTGTCTTCTGATTCTTTGCATTTCTCTGTCAGGTATTTACAATAAATCTCAATAAAATCAAGATTCCATTGACAGTGAGGCTACTCATCATTTCTGTCATCTGATCTCCCCAAACTCTTCTACCCCTAGAGGCAGTTGTGCAAAGTGGAAAGGAGGCTGGGACAGGTTATTTAAGCCATTCTGTGCCTCCAAGTCCCCCCGGCATGGGAAAAATAATAGAACTTATCTGCAGATTAGTTTTTTCTGCTATGTGCTTCCAAAGCATGCCGTATTTCCTCTTTCATCACACTCATTGCTCTTGTAGTCAGTAGACTAGTTCCCTGGGAACTATAAACTCCTTGAGAGAGGGGACTGTGTCTATATCTCTTTCCCCACTGTATCTCTGACACCTGCCACTAGGCCTGACACACAGCACATAGTAATTAAATGTGGCTACTCCTACTGTTATTGTCTAGCTCAGGGATGACAAACACTGTCGATTCTTGTTATTCACTGAAGTTGTGTTCTATAAAGTCCCTGCAAACAATGAATTTTGGAATACTAACCCATTTTTCTTAGGAGAAATACAGGGTTAGGTCCCTGTGAGCCTCTGGTCACAACATTTTTGTCAACCAATCAATACATAACCTTATTTTATGCATGTGTTTGTTAAAGATGCCTTATTCAATACCTATTGTTGATTCATTAACATTAAGCTCGTGGCCAATGGCACTATAACTCATGCCTGTATGAACTCATCTTACATATGTATGTTTTCTGGGAGGCACACCACAGTCCTGTGCTCAGGAACACGAGACTACTGCAGCACTATGCCTGGGGTGCATTTTAAACAGTGAAACCACCAGCAAAAAGCACAAAATGCAAAAAAGATATGGCAATACATATACAGCAAAAGGGATACAGTTATCTACAGTATGAGAGCTAAAAAAAAAAAAAGGCAGTGTATCCCTTGTTTGATCTCAAGGAACGTGTGATCTTGGAGATCATGTGTGTTGAATGACTTAAATGTTTTTTGGCTCTGAACCGGTCTATGAATGACTGGGAAAGCACCGTGAGTATTGATCCTGGAGTTACAAATAAATTTCCACAAATAGGTGAATTTGCAAATATGTAACCATCAACAATAAAAATCAACTATACTTGGAGAACTTCAGAGTCATGCCTCATTGCCATGCTATGCCCAGGGCAAGCTTTGTTAAATGACCGAAACATTTCTTCATTCACTAATTCATTTATATTTTTTGATGGATGACTTAGTGCATCTGCAAGATGCATCTGGTGCCCTGCTAAAGCATAAAGTCTGAAGTCAGCCTTCCTGGTTACTTCAGACCATTTACTTGACATCTCTGATCCTCAGTTTTCCTATTTGAAAAATAAGGGCATTAATAGAACCTACCTAAAAAAAAAGGTGCTGTGAGAATTAAGAAGCACTTAGAGGATCTAATGTATAACATGGTGACTATAATTGATAAGACTTTATTGTATAATTGAAATTGACTAAGAGAGTACACTTAAATATTCCCGCTTCTCTCTCTCTCCCCCCCCCCTCTCTCCCTCACACACACACACACACACACACACACACACACAGGTAAATGTATGAGATGATGGATGCATGAATCCTTTCACTAGCAGCTTATCATTTTAGCCTCGTGGCTGATAATGAGTGCCCAACAAATTAAAACTACAGCATTTTTTCCTGGTATATCTTCCAAGTTTAAAGGCCATTTTTGGGCTGTTATGTTGCTTTAATTTCTATCATGTTTTAAAGGCCATGCCACAAACTTGACATCTCATGAATTTCAATCCTTACTAGTTCTCTTTGCCTTTAAATTTTGTTTCCTTCTTAGGCTGGAAACACAGATAAGAGCTTTTTCGATTGTCTTTTTTTTTCCAAGATGTCCTTATTTCTGCCTTTACCAAGAGTTGAAATGTTCCAGTGCCCATGGCTTGCTGTAAACAGAAGTTGCTAAAGTCACATTTTCTCTCCTTTCCCTACATCAGTCTGAGCTGGGCTGAGGAGCAGAGGTTGCAGAACTGAAAATATATTGCAAAGTCCTCTTCCTGTGACAGCTCAGAACTGAGTGATCTAGCACTCTCCTACTTGGGCCAATCACTGTCTTCCTTGACAGAGTGAGGACATGAAAACTGGGCCCATGGCTAAGAATATGGAAACACGTAACTCGAGGGTTTTGACAAGGATCACAGCAGTAGTGGAGCTGTGCTGCTCAAAGTTTTCTTAATCATTGTCTGGCTTAATCATTGTCTCCGTATGCTGGATACACCATCTCTAGGGCCCTGTCTCTGGTTTTCCATGAGAAATTCTTGGCTGGATTCCACTGAAACTGATATGTGGAATTAAATAGGCCACGACTACAAGTTAGCCCAGTTTTTGCGCCATACTATTTCTTAGGATAAAGAAGAACACAATCAAACAACAAACAGTGGACACCAAGGTGGGAAAGGAAAATGAATAGGGAAGAGAGTTGTTGTTAATGTCTAAAGACAAACCAGATCTTTCTCTGCACTGAGAGATGATAGGTATATGAGGAACACTTTTGGACTCCTTGGATCTGCTTGGAAACCTCATTTTCATCTACTCATGCTTCAGTTAGCCTTTTGATAAAGCAAGGACATATTTTGAATTACTAATTACCTTTCCAGCTTGTTTGAAGAATTAATATGAAGAGTTAAGCAGTTTTGCCAAAATGCATTATAATTTGGAACTTGGCTTCTTGAGGTTCAGTTCCCTATCTGCAAAATAAGGCAAATACTAGATGATCTCTAAGACTGTGTCATCTCTCATTCATAGTTCACAGGCAAGTCTCTGACTCTGTGATTTACTGGACTGGATAGGCTAACTGCTGGCAGTCAATCCTCTTGTCCTATCAACTCTATGTCTAGGACGCTTTCCAGACCTATCTCCCTCTTTCCATTTATAACACATCTCCAGTTTATGCTTCAGTTTTTACCTTTTACTAGTGTAAATACACGGATTTCTATCAGAACTAACTTCCTTAAACACAACTTTGATCATGTCACTGACGTGATCAAAAGCCTTAGTGACTCTGTAACCATCTACAGGATAAATTCCAAACCATTCGGCCCAGGCCACATTCTAACTATGTAATTCCATCTTCTCCATCCCACCAGGAAAACGATCAGATTTATCCACATTATTTCTGATATAATGCCCTTCACTCTTCTTCTTGGAGCCTCAGTTTAAGTTTTGGCTTCTATATGGAATGTTTTTTACTTCCTTGCTAATTTTCTCCATCACTTATTTATTAAATTCTTCCATTTCCTTTAGGATCTTCTATTTTCCAAGAGTTCTTCTCAAATTCACAGAAGAAGAACAATATCTCTCTCTCATATTCATACTTTAGCACTCATCACAGAGTTAGATCAGTTATTTAGATATGTTCGTAATTTTAACCAGCTTATGGAATCTTGAGGTCAGAAACCACGTACTTTTCACCCTTGAATCCCCATGCTCAAACACTGATGCTTACACATAGGTGATCAGTAAATGCTTTATTTTTTCAATTTTTAATGTTCTTATTATTTATTTGAGAGAGAGAGAGAGAGAGAGATGACAGCATGAGTAGGGGACGGATAGAGAGAGAGACACACACAGAATCCGAAGACAGGCTCCAGGTTCTGAGTTAGGTGTCAGCACAGAGCCCAAAGTGAGGCTCAAACCCATGAACCATGAGATCATGACCTGAGCTGAAGTCGAACGCTTAACCAACTGAGCCACCAAGGCACCCTAGTAGACACTTCTTAAAAGTGAATTTTATTGCTTTCCTCTTGTGACTCCAGGGTTGAACATAGGCAGTGTAAAGCAGAGATCCCATAAATTGCATTCCCTCTCTAGCCAGCTTGGCTTCTTTCAATAGAGCCAAGGATGCCAGGAAGCCAGGCATCTGGCTTTGCTTCATATCTTCCCAGATATCCTCCCGATTCGGGATAAGAGCAGAATGGTTGACTTGCTGTAGAAACTAAGGTCCGCCCTTGGTAAGCCATGAAATCAAATATTAAGTCCCTTCATTATTGAAAATTCCTGCTAAACCAGTTCTCTCAGCTACATATAATCCTTTTACTTTGAGAGGAATAAGCTCAGAGAACTCATGTTTGCCATTCAAAACCTCCTCCCTCTGGCCTTAACTTGACTGGTCATAGCATGGCACCTGGAGTCACTCTGGATAATGAGCCCAGCATTGTTAGTGGCTCTGGCTTCCAGAATACCCTTGCCTGTGGGAGGGAAGAGGATTTCCCTAGCAGACTGGAGCCAGAACCTTCTGGGAAGCAGCAACAAAATGCCTCTTGTCCAACCCACACTGCTTTGACATGTTTGGGGTTTCTGAGACATTTGTATCCTCTATCTGTTTTTTCCCTCACTGGGCAAGACTGTGAGCATGTGGAGTGAGTGGGGGAAGTGGAAAAGGTGAATATGAACAAGATTAGCAGGAGACTCTTCAAGGTGGTTGATTATATCACACAGAGATACCTCTGGGTTAATAAGAAATTATCTCTAAAACACTCTCATATGAATACACCAAAATGAGGAGTCTCAGATAAAGCAATCAAGTCTCAGGTGCAGCTTGTGGAATTAGCTTTACTGCTTTCCAGCTTATAAGTTGTGTAAGCTGTAGAGAACAATGTTAGCACATAACTGCAGGTGCGGTTTTCAGGTGTACAAGGCAGCACTGGGAAGGACAAGCATTCTCTCTCTATGGGCAAGCAAACCTTAAGAAGCCTTCAAGAATTCTTTAGCCCATTGCCTGATAGGTTCTCTTCACAGACCCACCCACTCACCAGTGTCCATGAGAGGAGAAGTCAATCTTCATATCAAGATTTGGATTACACACAACCACATTTCCAGAACCATTGAGATTCAGGACTGAAGTCCTAAATAATGTAGTCCATAATCCACAATCACAATGCAGTCAAATTAAAAAATTAAACCTCTGAAAATGTAAAAGCTAAGTCCCAAAAGAGACAAGTGTGAGTTACCCAGTCACACAGCCATGGTTAGAGCTCAGCTATCACAACATCCAAACCTGCATATTCTCCACTATACCACCACTCCACCAGGAGTGTCTGTCATTGGTTCTGCTTCCTACTTTACATTCCCCACCTCTATGCTGACTCGGTTTTCCAGAAGCTGGAAGCCCAGGATCTACAATTCTCAGAATCCCAACCAGTGAAGTTCTGAATTAGGTTCCAGAAAGGCAGGTGGAAAATCTGGAAAGCAGAGGAGAAGCAGAACCACTAAGTTTTCCTGAAGCAGCAACAGCCAGTTGTGTAAAGTAGATGTGACACTGTCTGGCAGTTTCCAGATATCCTTCTTCGAAACATACTCTTTGGTTTGCAAGACCAAAGATGATCAGGAATGCTTCCTAAAGTACCTTGGGCTTCCTGTTTTCTGAAACACCAGTGGTAGCTTTCCTGACCTCTGCTCTGCCAGATCCAGCTTTTATTCCCTGTATTAATTCCCTTCCTACTTGAAATACCCACAATGGATTCAGACTCCTGACTCTGCCCTGGCTGATAACTTTATTCTATAATGTTCTTTTTAAATGATCAATTACACACATGGCATTCAAAGGCAGTAAACAGAGTGCACAAAGTGTCCCAGATAATGGCAAATTGAGACAAATATCCCCTTCAAAGAATTAACCTGCTCAAGATTAAGGGCTCAGTAAACAAAATGAGAAACGTGCTTGATGGAATGAATAGCAGGGTGGAAGAAGCAGAGAAATGAATTAGTGACCACAGTAATGGAAAGTAATCAAGATGAATAAAAGAGAGAAAGAGGAATTAAATAAAATGAGAACAAATTTATGGAATTACATGACTCCATCAAATGTAATAACATTCCTATTATAGGACTCCCAGGAAAAAGGGAAAATGGGGCTGGAAATTTATTTCAAGAAATAATAGCTGAAAACTTCCCTGATATGGGGGAAGAAACAGATACCCAGGTCCAGAAGACACAGAGAACTCCCATCAAAAATCAACAGGGGTGACTGGGTGGTTCAGTTGGTTAAGTGTCCAACTTTGGCTCAGGTCATGATCTCCCAGTTCACTAGTTTGAGCCCCGCATAGGACTGTGTGCTGACAGCTCAGAGCCTGGATCCTGCTTCGGATACTGTGTCTCCCTCACTCTCTGTCCCTCCCGACTCATGTTCTGTCTCTCTCTCTCTCTTTCAAAGATAAATAAACATTAATTTTTTTAAAAAAATCAACAGAAGTAGACCAACACTGAGACGTATTATAAATAAACTGGCAAACTATAGGGATAAAGAAGAAAAATCTTAAAAGCAGCAAGACAAAAGGAGTTATTAACTTAGAAGAGAAAACTCATAAGGCTAGCAGATTTTTTTGGCAGAAATTTTCCAAGTCAGGAGGGCATGGCATAATATATTCAAAATGCTGAAGGGAAAATTCTGCAGCCAAGAATACTCTATCCAGCAAAACTATCATACAAACTAGAAGGAAAGATAAAGAGTTTCCCAGAAAAACAAAAACTCAAGGAGTTCATGACCACTAAACTGGCCCTGCAAGAAATACTAAAGGGGACACTTTGAGTGGACAGGAAAGAGCAAAAGTGACAGTATAAAGGTAGGAAACACAACGGTAGTGGCAATGAATATTTATGTAAAAAAATAAGTCAAGGAACTAAAAGAATATAATAACATATATCTATGATGAGGAGAGAGAGGAGGAAAAAAATGGGTTCAGACTTCAATGACCATAAACTTAATATAGACTGCTATCTGTAGAAGAGGTTATATACAAACCTAATGGTAATTATATATCAAAACCACTAATAAACATGCAGAGAATAAAGAGAAAGAAATCCAAATACATTACTAAAGAAAACCATGAAACCATGAGAGAAAGATAAGAAAGGATCAGAGAAAATCTTCAAAAACAACCACAAAAAATTTTTTTAATGTCAATTAATACCCATCTATCAGTAATTACTTTGAATGTTAATGGACTAAACATTCCAATCAAATGACATAGGATGACAGAATGGGGGAAAGAAAGGATCCATCTGCATGCTGCCTATAAGAAACTCATTTTAGATCAAAAATTACCTGTAGATTAAAAGTGAAGAGATGGAGAAACATCTGTCATGCAAATGGAATGCCAAAAGAAAGCTAGAGTAACAATACTTATTTAGACAAGATAGACTTTCAAAGGAAACCTGTTACAAAAGACAAAGGACACTATATAAAAATAAAGAAGACAATCCAACAAGAAGATAAAACAATTGTAAATATTTATGTAACCAATATGGGAGTGCCCAAATACATAAAACAGTTAATAACAGACAAAAAGGAACTAATCAATAATATACAATAATAATAGGGGACCTAACACCCCACTTACATCAATGGATAGATCATATAAACAGAGCATCAATAAGGAAACAATGGATGGCACACTGAAACAGATGGATTTAACAGATAATTCAGAACATTCCATTCTCCAACTGCAGAATACACATTCTTTCCAAGTGCAAATGGAACATTCTCCAGAATAGACCAATATTAGGACACAAAACCAAGCTTAACAAATTCAAGAAGATCAAGTCATACTATGTATCTTTTCTGACCATAATGCTATGAAACTAAAATAATCACAAGAAAAAATCTGGAAAGACCACAAATACATGAAGGTTAAATAACATGCTATTAAACAATGAATGAGTCAACCAGGAAATAAGTAAAGAAGTAAAGACACATGAAAATGAAAATACAATGGCCCAAAACTGGTGGGATTTAGCAAAAGTGATTCTAAGGGGGAAGTTTATAACACTATAGGCCTACTTCAAGATGCAAGAAAAACTTCAAATAAGCAACCTAACCTTGCACCTAAAGGAGAAAAAACAACAACCAAAACCTGAAACCAGCAGAAGGACATAAATAATAAAGATTAGAGCAGAAACAAATTATATAGAAACTAAAAATACAATACAACAGATCAATGAAACCAGCAGCTAGTTCTTTGGAAAAAAATCAACAAAATTGATAAGCCTTTAGCCAGACTTATCAAGAAAAAAGACAGAGGACTCAAATAAATAAAATTACAAATGAGAGAGGAGAAATAACAACCAACACCACAGAAATACAAGCAACCATAAAAGAATATCAAGAAACACTATATGCCAACAAATTGGAAGAAATGTACAAATTCTAGAAACCTATAAACTACCAAACTGAAAAAGGAAGAAATAGAAATTTGAAAAGACTGATAACCAACAAAGGAATTGAGTCAGTAATCAAAAACCCCCAACAAACAAAAGTCCAGGACCAGATGATTTACAGGAGAATTCTACCAAATATTTGAAGGAGAATTAATACCCATCCTTTTTAAACTATTCTAAAAAAATAGAAAAAGAAGGAAAAATTACAAATTCATTCTGTGAGGCCAGCATTTCCCTGATACCAAAACCAGAGAAAGACACCACTAAAAAAAAGAATTACAGGCCAATATTCCTGATGAACATAGTTGCAAAAATCCTCAACAAAATACTAGCAAACCAATCCAACAATACATTTAAAAAAATCATTCACCATGATCAAGTGGGATTATTCCTGGGTTGCAAGGGTGGTTCAATATTCACAAATCAATCAACATGATACATCACATCAGTAAGAGAAAGTATAAGAACCATATGGTCATTTCAATAGATGCAGAAAAAGCATTTGACAAAGTACAACATCCTTTTATGATAAGAACCCTCAACAAAGTAGGTTTAACATAATAAAGGCCATTTATTTTAAAAACCCACAGCTAATAACATCATCCTCAATGGGGAAAAACTAAGAGTCAGGAACAAGACAGAGATGTCCACCCTCACCACTTTTATTCAACATAGTACTGGAAGTCCTAGACATAGAAATCAGACAACAAAAAGAAGTAAAAGGCATCCAAATCAGTAAGGAAGAAGAACTTTCACTATTTGCAGATGACATGATATTACATAAAAGACCTGGAAGACTTCCCCAAGAAGCTACTAGAACTGATAAACAACTTCAGTAAAGTCACAGGATACAAAGTCAGTCTACAGAAATCTGTTGCATTTCTATACACCAATAATGAATCAGCAGAAAGAGAAATTAAGAAAACAATCTCATTTGTAATTGCACCAAAAATAATAAGGTACCTAGGAATTAACTTAACCAAAAAGGTGAAAGACTGGTACGCTGAAACTGTAAGACATTGATGAAAGAAACTGGAGAAGACACAACAAACTGAAAAGACATTCCATGCTCATGGTCTGGAAGAACAAATATTGTTAAAATGTCTATACTGCTCAATGCAATTTACACATTTAATGCAATCTCCATCAAAATACCAATAGCATTTTTCACAGAGCTAGAACAAACAATCCTAAAGTTTGTATGGAAACACAAAAGGCCTTGAATAGCCAAAGCAATCTTGAAAAAAAAAAAAAAAAGCAATGCTGAAGGCATCACAGTTCTGGACTTCAAGTTCCATTACAAAGCTGTAGTGATCAAAACAGTATGGTATTGGCACAAAAATGGACACATAGATCAAACTAAGAGAATAGAAAATCCAGAAATAAACCCACAACTATATGGTCAGTTAGTCTTCAACAAAGCAGGATAGAATGAATACGCAATGGGAAAAAAACAAGGCTCTTCAACAAATCATGTTGGGAAAACTGGACAGCACCATGCAGAAGAATGAAACTGGACCACCTTCTTATACCCTAAACAAAAATAAATTAAAAATGGAAGAGAGACCTAAACATCAGAGAGGAAACTATCAAAATCCTAGAAAACAACACAGGCAGTAACTTCTTTGATATCAGTCATAGCAGCTTGTTTCTAGACATGTCTCCTGAGGCAAGGAAACAAATGCAAAAATAGACTATTGAGACTACATCAAAATAAAAAGCTTTTGCACAGTGAAGGGAACAATCAACAACACTGAAAGGCAACCTACTGAATGGGAGAAGATATTTGCAAATGACATATCTGAAAAAGGGGTAGGGCTCAAAATATATGAATAATTGATAAACCTTAACATCTAAAAAACAAATAATTAAATGGGCAGAAGACATGAACAGACATTTCTCCAAAGAAAACATATATGAAATACACACATACATACAAAATAAATACATACATACATGAAAGAAATCTACATGACCCTAACCTTAAAGCTTTCCTTCTCTTCTGTCCTACCTCCCCTAAAACTCCTCTTTGCAAAAAAATCACATCTACTCTGAGGGTCATCCTGATCAACATTATAGACACAGCTAGGAGAGAGTGGAGTCTCTGCTACATCGTCACCAAACCTAACTCTCTTCTCCTCATTGTTCCTGCTTCTGGTTTGGCCAACAGACATGTGAAAAGATGCTCATCATCACTTACTATCAGAGAAATATGAATTAAAACTACAAGGAGATATCATCTCACATCTGTCAGAATGATTAAAATCAAAAACACAAATGAAACAACAGGTGTTGGCAAGGATGTAGAGAAAAAGGAACCCTCTTGTACTGTTGGTGGGAATGCAAACTGGTGTAGACACTGTGAAAAACAGTATGGAGATTCCTCAAAAAGTTATAAATAGAACTACCCTGTGGTCCAGCAATTGCACTACTGGGTATTTACCCAAAGAATACAAAAACACTAATTCAAAGGGATATATGCAACCTGGTGTTTATAGCAGCATTATTTACAATAGCCAAGTTATGGGAGCAGCCCAAGTCCCCATAGACTGGTGAATATATATATATACACACACACACATATATATATATATATATATATATATTCTTTATTAACTCAAGAAACAACAAGATTGGGCTTCCCTAGTTATATCTAATAAGTAAAATAACTTCAAAGTTGTGATGAGTCTGCACAGAATTTTGATATGACTTTTCAACAACTGTCATGTGGTAGGATTCTAGTGTTTATTTGTGGTTTGTTACCAGTAATCATAATGGAGTGAAGTAATAGACCCCAGTAAATAGCAAAAATAATGGTGTGGGGTTTTTTTCCCCATCCAAGTTCATGGACCCAAGGTTAAGAACTCCTTGTCTAGATGTGTGGGAGATCCATTTTCATACTCCAATATACTTGACAGGAATCTGGAGGCTGGGATAAGCTTCAGAAGCTCAAATTACTTAAATAGAGACATGTTTGCAATCCGCAATCTATAATACTCATCTGAGGAGAAAAGAATACTCAGACACAGTGAATGCAATTTCTACAATTTCTTTAATGTATGGAAAGGTCAAAAGATTGAACAAAAGCTATATGCCATTCCAGCAATGTCTGAGGGTGGTTAGACATAGGACTGATGGCATCTCTTTATTGAAAGAATTCCTCTTTCTGCACCTTCCTTTCCCAAGGAGGGAAGAAATGAGCTCCCTGCCTTCACTGTCTGGAGTATGCATCGTTAAGATTTTCCCCAAAAAAGTTACAGTGGGGAATAAAACATATTATTATTCTTCATTATCCTTCCCCAAAGAGATTACCATATTTGATGTAAACATTAATCCTGACCTCCATCCCAACCCTGGGAAAGTGTGAACACTGTGAGAACCCTTAAAATCAAGGAGAAAATATCCAATTTCTCTCATACAGTCTGAATAATATGCTTGAAATCTCAGTTCTTTTGAACAACGGAAAATTGCTTGAATATTTAAACATGCATTTGTTCTTGGGAAACAAAATGTTCAGCTCTAGTGGTTGCCACAGCAACTGCCTGGGCTAAAAATACAAAATCCGCCATAAGAAGAAAAAGTATGTACCAAGCAGGAAAGGGGAGAGAAAATGGGAACTTTCCCAAAAGAAGATTATTGGCAGTGATCAACCTGCAAAGACAAGGAAGGAGGTTGATCTTGTGGAGAACGTTTTCCTGTGGGGCACCGTGCTCCCATAGAAATCCACATGACCTTCACCTTAAAGCTTTCCTTCTCTTCTGTCCTACCTCCCCTATAATTCGCCTTTCCAAAAAAATCACATCTACTCTGAGGATCGTCGTGATCAACATTATTGACACAGCTAGGAGAGGGTGGAGTCCCTGCTACATCGTCACCAAAGTTAATTCTCTTCTCATTGTTCCTGCTTCTGGTTTGGCCTGGCCCTCTGTGTGTTTCCTCCCACATGGAGATGGAATGAATAGTTTGACCTCCTGCCTGGGGTCAAAATGGCTTCCTCGCTGATTGACACAGGTACCCTAGCTATTCCCGCCTCTCAGCTTCCGGTCTTGCTCTCTCTTCATTTGGAAACAAGTGCTTCCTTCTTGGGTGTATTTAATTCCCCAGCGAATGTCTGGCTTGTTTTAAATGACCCCTCCTTCCTGCAGCTTCCTGCAGCACTCTTGCTCTCCTCGGTCTCTCCTTTCTCTGAAATGCCCTTTCAAGAGGAGCTGGCACCACACATTTGTTTGTGTGTGCCTTTATTTTGTCTAGATTTCAGGCTCTGGGGAGCAGAGCTCTCCTAGCAAACTTCTACTCCAGTCCCAGTGGTGCCCAGCACCGGGGCCCCCCGAGCACACATGTTGACAAAATCTGCTCCACCGCTGTCAGGGGAGGAAAAGTGAGGCTGAATTATGGGGCAACGTTTGCCTCCGTGGAAATTTGCAGTTCAGGGCATTGGGATGTACCTACAGTCATGGTCTCTTGATTAAACATGACCCCCGGGATGACTGCGTGTGACTCCACACAAGAACTTCAAGCAAATGGCGAAAGCCCCTCACACCTTCACAACTTCCCTGACCACTCGCTTCTCCCCGCTTTGTCTAAGGTAAAGCATAGTGGAAAGAAAACGGATTTAATAATAGTATTAGGCTCCAAGTATACCTGGGGGAGTTTAGATCATGATTCTCCACTGTAGTATAAAGACTAAGGATTTGGAACCAGAAGGGTGAGTCTCAGCCACACCTGGACTCCCTATGGACAACAGGTAATAGACAATGGATGACACCTGGAGATCTATTTCCTCATTTGAACAAAAGGGGTGCTATCTTCTTCCTACTGTTGCCATGAGGATCAAATCAGATGAGGGACATGTTAAAGTGCTTTGAAAAAAACTAACAAGTTGTGCAAATTGAAGATGTCACCATGAGTTAACACCCTCCAACAAATAAAAATTAAAAAGCATTCTTCTTAGTCTCACAAACCTATTTTTATTCTCATTTCCTTTAGTTTCAGTCTCAATTTCTAAATTCTTTACCTCTATGAAATTCCCAGGGCTAGTTTTGCATGGTTGATTTCGTCGCAGGCATCATTCCAGGGAGCCATGGGTCATTACTGTGCAACTCTACATTTATCCTTCAAATAATAATGTAGAATATAGTAATGTTCTGTATTTGCATAGCATCTCTTCATGTTGAAAGCCCTCCCACATTCACAGTCAGAGAGAAGCTGTACCATCCATCTTCTGACTTTCTGTTGAAGAGAGTAATACTCTAGGGAGGCTGGAGCTAGAAAGGAAAGGAATTGGATATGGAAGGCGTATGGAAAATGAGGACACGCCAGAAGGACACTGTGTGGTAGTCCCTTCCACGCCCCATCCCCCTCCTTGCTTCTGCAGCCAAAGCTAAGGAGTGTGTTTCCTGGCTGGAGGATGAGACTGTATCCAAGGCAGCCCAAGGACAGGGTCTGTGCCCCTGCTGAGCCGCAGATGGATATCATATGTATCATGTATGCATTCTCCAGTGATGAGAGGCCCCACTTGGCACCAAGAAGGCCTCCGAGAAAGTACCCGGTGCACACCCTATGGCCTATAATGCAAACACACCACCTGGAGGAAGGCAGTGCTGCCCAGGGACTCAACAACCTCTTGGGGTACTCTGTGCTTGCTTGCAAATCAGGTTCCTCTGTGACTCGCATGTGAGGCTTTTGTCCACATTTTCCTCTCAGAAAAGGGAGACCACTGTGCTCAGTGCATTTACTTTTTTTGGTGCCTATAGAATATACACCATTATGTTCAATCAGCAGTCTGAAGAATTCACTTAAAACATCCTACACAATGGCCTAAAATAGTCCAGGTTCTGTCTCCAAGAGTCTAATTCACACCTAGATCTTGAGGAGAATTTGCATTAGCATTTCTTTATGTCTGTTCTCATAATGCCCCAAGGATCTTGGATGACTCAGAAGTAAGCCTGCTAATTCAGACATGGTGAACATTTTATTTTCTCGTTCATATTTTTAATGATTTGATAAGGACTTATTGAGGGCTTCCATGATGCAGAAACAACCTTGTGTTGGTGACAACATAGTAATCAGTGTTCAAATCTAGGGGGTTGTTGATGGGGCTGGGGAAGGTGCTACTGTCAGAAATTAGCCATTGAGAGGATTAGTCAGTCTACAGTTTGAAAGGTAAGCCTTTGTGTTCTCTATTTACACATGCCTTGGATATGAAACTAAGCTTTGTTATTTACTGTGTAATTTTGAGCAAACTGTATAACCACTCTGAACATCAATGTCCTCATCTATAAAATAGGGATAATTACAGTATCTCTCTCTTCAGGTCTCTATGGGAGGTTAGAAGACATGATGTGTATAAAGCCCTTAGCTCAGTGTCTGATGAACAGAAAGGACTCCATAAGTGTTGACAAAAAATATTATGGTAGTCTAATTATTTTGATGTCATCTAACTCATTCCACAAATATTTATTTACAATGGTACAGCCACTGGGTTAAGCACTGGGCATTAAAAGATGAGTAGTCTCTTGTTCTAGCTTCTGAATAGCTTGGTATCTACTGTGGTCAGTGAGGAGGCTATTGCCTAAAAAGACACCTGCAATATTGAGCAAGGAGAGCTGCCATGGTCGTAGAAGTTACTGTTGGAGAAGCGTCAAGTGAAGATAAAATTAAAAAGTTTATTTTTTTTTAATTGATCTAACAGACAACAGTCTGTTCAAAATAGTAGCAACAATATATTCAGTTATATTCATTTATATATTCAATATATTCATTTATATATAAATGAAATGAATGACAGCAACGATGTAAGAGAAAAGATGTATGTTGTTATTATAACATATTTGCACTACCCATGAAGTGGTAGAATATTATTTGAAAGTGAGCTTGGGTTAGTTTATAAATGTATATTGCAAACTCTAAGGCAATCACTATGAACAGTAAAAAAAAAAAAAAGAACCAATAGGCTACAAAATGAGAGAAAATGGAATCATATAAAATACTGACTTAAGGGGTGTCTAAGCAGCTCATTTGGTTAAGTGACCAACTTTGGCTCAAGTCATGATCTTGTAGTCTGTAAGTTCGAGCCCTGCATCAGGCTCTGTGCTGACAGCTCAGAGCCTAGAGCCTGCTTTGGATTCTGTGTCTCCCTCTTTCTCTGCCCCTCCCCCATGCAAGCTCTGTCTCTCTTTCTCTCAAAAATAAATAAACATTAAAAATATATATATTAAAATACTGACTTAAAACCATGAAAGGAAAAAATGTGTGGAAGACAAAAATAGAAACAAAGAACAGAGGTAACAAATGAGAAAACACATCAATGGTCTAAATCCACCAACTAAAAGACAGATTGTTAGAGATCAAAAAACCATACCTGACTCTATATTAACTACAAGAAATTTAATTTAAATATAAAGACACAGATAGATTAAAAGTAAATGGATGAAAGGGTGACTGTGGCTCAGTTGGTTGAGCATCTGACTCTTGATATTGGCTCAGGTCATGATTCTAGGGTTGTGGGACTGAGTGCTGTATTGGGCTTTGCACTGAGCATGGAACCTGCTCAAGTTCCTTTCTCTCTCGTTCTCTCTCTCTCTCCCTCTGGCCTTTCCCTTGTTTGCTCTCTCTCTCTCTCTCTCTCTCTCTTTCTCTCGAATTAAAAGAAAATGTTTAAGTAAATGGACAAAGAAAGATATATCATGCTATCACCCACCAAAAGAAAGCAGGAGTAGCTACATTAATATCAGTCAGAGAAGACATTAGACCAAAGAAAGTTGCCAAGGATAAAAAGGAGCATTTCATAATGATAAAGGGGTCAGTGCTCCAAGAAGATGTAACCGTCTTTAATGTGTATGTCCCAAACAACAAAGCATTAAAATACAGGAGGCAAAAGTGATAGAGCTACAAGGAAGGACAAGTAGATAAGTCCACTGTCATAGATGGAGACTTTTCACCCCTCTCTCAGAAATTAACATATCCTGCTGGCAGATAATAAGGTACTTAGTTAAACTCAATAGCACCATCAGCCAAACACATTTTTCTCAACATCACGTGAAATATTCACGGAGATACATCACATTTTGGCTTATAAAGTGCAACTTCACAAATTTGAAACAAAATGAATCAGAAAATCTGCTGTGAAACTACAATGAAATGAAAATAAAAATTGATAAAAGATAGATAGCTGGAAACCCCCCAAATACATGGAGATGAAGCAGCATACTTCTAAATAACACATGGGTCAAGGAAAAAAAAATCTCAAGATGAATGTAAAGATATTTTGAACTAAGTGAAAATGGAAACGAGTTAATGTAATTTGTGGTATAGCTTTGAATGCAGCTCTTAGAGAAGAAGAAAGATCTAAAGTTGATGATCTAAGCTTCCACCTTATGAAACAGAAAAAAGAAGAGCAATTTAAATCCAAACCCCGGAGAAGAATAGAAATCATAAAAATTAGAGCAGAAATCAATGAAATTTAAAACAAGAAATTAATGGAGAAAAACAACAAAGCCAAAACCTATTTTTTGAAGAGATCAATAAAATTGATAAGCTTCCAGTCAGCTTACTTAATTTAAAAAGGGAGGACACAAATTTAAAAAAATGAAAGTGAAACAGAGCCTATGGAAACTCAAATGACAATAAAGATTGATTCAATGTCCACAAATTTAATAACCTAGATAAAATGGACCAATTCAAAAAGACACAATCTGCCAAAACCCTCAAAAAAACGAAATAGCAAATCTGTATAATCTTGAAGATGAAAAAATTTGAAACACACCATCAGAAATTGAGACATTATAAAGGTAGTTATGATTTGTATAGTTTATCATGAATGTGATATTAATCTTAAAAGTTTTACAGTGAAGATCAGAAAAAATAAAGAATAAGAAAGGATAAGAGGATTTAGCAATTAGTATAGCAACTTTTTAAGTTTATTTATTTGTTTTGAGAGAGAGAGAGAGAGAACAGAGGTGAGGCAGAGACAGGGAGTGAGAGAGAGAGAATCCCAAGAAGGCTCCTCACTGTCAGTGCAGAGCCCAGTGTGGGGCTCAGTCTCACTAACAGTGAGATTATGACCTGAGCCAAAATTCTGAGTGGGATGCTTAACTAACTGAGACACGCAGGTGCCCCAATAGTTAATTTTAAGAGACCCGTTTTCAGGAGAGGGCAGGGGTGACCAAATTGCTGGAGATTAATATATTAATTTGTGGTAAAATATACCACGCAGCTTTTTGGGAGGAATATAGGATTCTCTTTTGAGGAGCAGTAGATCAGGAGCACTGTGTACTTTTCTAGAATAGAGGATACTAAATCATAATTTTGATTCATAAATAAACATGCAGAATAGAAAATGGAAAATTTATAGGACTTGGTCTGACAGAGATAAAAGGGAATGAGATTAAATGTACCAGCCTAAGAAAGAAGGGGAAATTCTTCATCCTCTGAGAAAGGAGAAGGGAACAGACAAAGATAAGAAGATATGGAAATATTTTGAAATCAGGAGCGATTTGAGACCCTCATAGTAGGTGGCTGGAAAAAATTAAATTAAAAACAATAGGGCGCACAATAGTTTCTCAGTAAACATGCATTGAATTAATGAGTGAATCATTTAAATTATGTATGTATGAATAAATTAAAATAATCTAGTGTAAATGAGGAGTTAGTGGTAAGTGAAGAAGAAATACAAACACAGAAAAGTAAAACTTGAGGTGTGCAGCAGGGGGTCAACTGGAGATAAATGAAAGAGTTACTAAGTATCTGGGGGCCCAGCCCAGGGTGCAGAGCAGGAATGTTTAGAGAAAACACCCTGTGCTTTATTTTACTTTACAGGACTAGAAGTGGAACACATATACAATGACACTATCTAAGCAGAGGTGGAGATACTCAACATAGAAAATAGGTAGGAAGATTTTGGGTGGAGTCCTTCCGTGTCTGGAACTATAACTGGTCATTGGGTACAAGCTTAGTAGGGATGGCAAGTGAAGAGAGAAAGAGAGAGATTGAAAGAGGCAAAGAGACACAGACTCAGACACCAGGGGACTGAAGGTTGTGATAAAGGCAAAGGGCAGTGAGCGTTTGGGAAGAAGGGCACAGGGAGAATAATAAATGGTCAGAGAGGACAGTTTCAGAGTTTGAGTCTTGAAGGTGGTAGCAAAAGGTGTTAATCCCTATGTACAGCTGCGGTGTGTCTACTCTTTGGTTGGCAAGAACACCAACAGGGAACAAGTCAAAGAGACCTGATGTGTTAAAGTCACCACGGAAAAACAAAAGGAGGCGCTGTACGAAGACTAGAAGGCTTCAAAACCAGTGAGTTGCCCAAAGGAGTCAGTGCAGAGAGAGATCCCCTGAGGTACATTATAAAGGGATCTGCAGGGACGGGGGAGGGGAGTCTGGAGGTACTTAGGGATGAGGAAGATGGGTCAGAAGTGAAGGTACAGAAAAAGGGGAGGTGTGGCGGTTGCTCAGAAAGAAGTTTATGTCGACGATGGTTCGGCCATACTGTGTTGTGAAAACTAAAATCCACTATTTTTCCTCCTGGGCATACTCTAGACATCTCCCGGCCCCTCTTGCTGTTAGGTATGGCCATGTGACTGAGTTCTGGCCAGATGAATGTGACAGGAGTGCCCACGACATGTCCAGGACTGGCCTCAAAAGCTCTCTGACATGATGCTCCACTTCCTTCTTCATCTGATGGCGTGAAACAGAAGAATCAGCAGTAGATTCTGCTCCAGGGCCCCAGGAAAGGGATTGGCAGACTTTTCCTTAAAGGACAAGATAGCAAATATTTCAAGCCTGCTGGGCCAAGGGGCAAAATCATGGATACTATGTATGTACTTTTATAGCTATTTAAAACATAACCATTTAAACAGGTAACAACCATTCTTAGCCCATGGGCTGGGCAAAATGGGCGGCAGGCTGAAGTGGCTCACAGACCATCATCTGCTGCTCTCTGCCCAAGGCAGACGGGAGCCCGAGGCTGGGGGGCACCTGGGTTTCTGAATGACTGTGGAGCAGACCTTCTCCCTGGCCTCCTGCACTTCGCACGAGTGGGAAAGAGGCTTCTGTTAGCGTGAGCCCGTCCTGCTGAGCACCCAATGTAGATGCTCTTTTCTTTATCAGTTAGCTGATCCCGACTCATAAAGTGATGAGAGGAATGTGGAAGACAGGAAGGCGTGCACTGAAATGGGGTCTTAGTGTTTGCTGTCAGACCCATGCAGTATCACAGTTAACGTTCACAAAATAGCAGGCAGGTACTTTTATCACGTGCATTTTACAGATGAAGAAAGGACAGGATAGGTGAATTAACTTTAAGTCACAGGGCTACCCGGTGTGAATTTGGATTGGATCCCAAGTTCCTCTGGCTCTGCTTGCTCTCTCTCATTAGCATTCCTACTACATTGCTCCCAGGAATGGAATGGGTTGTTGGAGAATGTACTGTGTAGGGCTGAGTTCTGTTTACTTAATTATTCATCCACTCATTCATAATTCATGACTTGCCTAGATCCAAGAATGACGTAAGTAAGGTTTGTTAGTTAGGAGAATGTAAACAAACTGACCCAAAGTTCCAATTAGGAAACTAATATATGGTTGTAAGCCCTGGAGAAAATGCCTCCCAGAATCTAGTTATCGCTGAAGTAAATAGTGGAGCTCTTTGAGCAGTAAAATTCCAGGCACCGAAGTCCGGCAGACCTTTCTCAGGTTCTTGCCTCTCTTATTCTTCCCTCAGTTCTAACAAGTCTGGTCATCTGGTTTCAAAGCCCAAAGCCATTATGTTCTTTGGTGAGTGAGGAGCTGCTAAAAATTGGAATGCACACAATTCATGGTGAAAACTTACAGGAGACAGACCATTGGTATGTGGACCACAAAAACACAAATGGGTACTTCCCTGCATCTAAATACAGGGGCAAATGGCCCCATGCCCTTCAATAGCTCCAGAGGTCACCGCTCTATCATCAGGGACAGTATAATAATTGATGCTCGTGATGAAACTAGATCATTTTTTAAAATGTAAAAACATGTATAACTACTCTAGTGCTAAAAAAAAAAAATACACATTTGAGTCCATCAAATAGCATCAATTTAAAACTAGCAGTGTGAAGGGGTGGCTGGGTGGCTCAGTTGGTTAAGCGTCCGACTTCGGCTTGGGTCATGATCTCACAGTTTGTGGGTTCAAGACCCACGTCAGGCTCTGTGCTGACAGCTAGCTCAGAGCCTGGAGCCTGCTTCAAATTCTGTGTCTCCCTCTCTCTCTGACCCTCCCCTGCTCATGCTATCTCTGTCTCTCAAATGTTAAAAATTAAAAATAAAAATAAAGAATAAAAAACTAGCAATGTGCTTTTATAAATATACTAATTGCCTGAAAAATTCATGCATATGACACTTTTCACATTCCTAAATGGGGGAAAAAGCAAGATATTATCAGAGAGAGTACATATTGCAAGCTCTGAAGCTAATGTGACCTGCTGCTAAAATTTGATAAGTCTTCCAACAATCCTGATTATTAATTTCTCCAAAATAAATTTGAACTTCTGCTCTCCAGACCCTTGGGTAAATTGTGGCAAGAAGACATTTTTCAGGCTTGTATGTACTAGATAATTAGTATGTATGGAACCAGCAAAAAGGATAGAATACATGAATTCACAAGGTGGTATTTTATTTATTTTTTTTTTATAATGAAAAAGAAATTTTTTTTTTGAGAGAGAGAGAGACACAGTGTGTGAGCAGGCGAGGAGAAGAGAGGGAGACAGAATCGGAAGACAAGTTCCAGGCTCCAAACTGTCAGCACAGAGCCTGGAGCATGAACTGTGAGATCATGACCTGAGTGGAAATCAGATGCTTAACCAACTGAGCCACCCTGATGCCCCTCACAAGGTGTTCTTTTAAATACCTCTGTTATGTGTTCAAATCCCTGGGACATATATGCCATGTATCAACTGTCACGCTGTCCCTTGGTTTATGCTTACAGTCCTAAGGGGGAAGAGAAAGAATGGCCCAAAGGTTTGCTTTTAACAAAGAGAGTTAAGAAATGAATTACTGAAAACAAAATACTAACAACATTTATTATAGAGGAAACCTCTGAGTAGCAGTATAAAGAGTCAAGGTCATATAAAGTAAAAGCAATGAAGAGAGAATCCAGGGTGGCTTTTTGCAGTCAATTATTAGGCAAGTCACTGTCCCTCCTCAGGCCTCAGTTTCTCCATCTATAAAAGAGATGGATTTAATAGAAAAATCTCTATGGTCCCTTCCAGCTCCGACACGCTAAATGTTCTCTATTGCTCCCTGACATCAGTATAGTCTTGATAACTCAAAAAGAAGTATTGCAAGTTCTGAAATAAACCTAATATCTATCTTTTGATTTATTTATAGGTCTCGGATCTTTTCATTTCTATCAACTAAGTCATTAAATCTTTGAGTCTAAGAAATCTTAACTATTATCCAGTTCCCAATGATTGAGATGAGGAGCCTTGGGGTTTAGGAAATTGTCCAAGGTCACATTAGATGGCACAGTCCAGACTAACCAGGTTTCCTGACCACCTCTGTTCGCTATTCTGTGATATTGCCCCCTTACTGTAGGTTTGAGATAGTATCCACACTTAAATTAGGAAATGTCAAAAGTCCACAAGCTTCTGGAGTTAGCATGAGTACCAAGAGAGTCCATTTATTTATGATGAAGTAGAAGTTCTTTGAAAAAAAATTAATAAAACATTGTTTAAGAGGTTAGATGCCTCCAGGGATAAGGATTTGGCCTCCTTTGCCAACACAGAACTCAATGAAAACGAAGTCTTATGTACAAATGTATTTTGCTGATGTTTTTCCATTGAAAATGAGGAGGGTGAACTGATTTAGATAAAATGAGAACTGACCTCAGCTGACCCAAAACTTTTGCCCAAGGCACAAAACAAAGCCCCAATCAAACTCTAGTCTCGGTTCAGAAAAAGGGCAGGAAAGGGGAGGGCGGCTGAGGATGGCGACTGAGAAATAAAAACATTCGTATGTCCTCACTTCCTGACCAGAAAACTCGCTGCCAAACTGTCATAAGAAGGGCTGTTTATACAGACATCCAGCCCAGATAAAACAAAAGTAGGAGTCAACTCATCGGACTTTTGACTTGTTTCCCAGAGAAAGAATAGTTAAATGAACCTTCTGGATTTCTGGCCTCTTAAATAAACACGTTTCTCCTAGGTCTCCTCCTGTGTCTTGAAGTGAAAAAGGTTTGTACCTCTTTCCCAGGAAAGCAGGGTCTGAAAAAATTATTTAATGTTCAAGTGTACTAAAGACTCAAAGCAGGAGCCAAGGACACCCCCCTTGAAACCTGTTTTCTTAGGTCTGCTGAGACAGAGGCTGAAAGTAGATCAATATCTACAGGATCAGAGTTAGAATACAAACTTGACCCCAAAAACTATGGACAGTACTTGACATTCCCTAATAGAAATCCAGGAAAGATTAAGATTAAATTATAATGGTGAATCCCTAAGAGGTTTTGAAAAATTGTTTTTGTGGTTTAAATTTATGCCCCACAGAAGTTTGGGGTGAATGGACAGAAGTTTGGGTTAAATGGATTGATGTTTTGATTTCTTGTGCCATATGCCACATTTCATATGGATTTTCCAGTTACCACTTGAAAGGCAAAAATAAATGATTTGGGCCAAGCATGTGTAGGGGCAGCAGTCATCAAAGTGACTTTAGTTAATCAACTTAAAATACGGTTCACACACCCTCATGCTGTATCATGAACTGAAAATGTGGCCCCAAGGCAGGGTGAAGAAAAGCAGGCAGTAAGTCCTAGGCACCCAGGCTTCCCTGCCCACTGTGAAGGCTGGTGTCTGTGGAGGATGACTTGCATTTTGGGGGAGGAAAAGTAAACATTGGAAGTTCTGGCTTGGAAAAAAGGGATAAGGTACCGCAGACATCTGGAATAGTTTTCCCCACTAGCCCTTCATTACCAGCACAAACAACTGAGTTTGTTTTACAATAATATCAAGAGCTAATGGCTGCTGAGCACTTACACTGAGTATCATGCTTACAGAAAGGCCCAGAGAAAAGCTCCGTCAGTTATCAGTACATGCATGCGGAGTACTAATTTGTTCAAGGGCTTGTGCATTGTAGGCAAATAAAAGGGTGACTATGAATGGACCCTGTCCTTAAGAAGGTTCTGGTCCAGTGGCTAGGAGGTACAGATGGTCGTGGGGCCTGAACCCTGAGAGCAGCCAGATTTTATCTCTGCAGAAACATGGAATCCAAGGGAGGGCTGAGACTCACTCACTACCTTCATGGGGAAAAGGGAACTGGTGGGGCAGACAATTTTTATAAGGCACCTGCTGAGTTCCAGGCAGGCATTGGGCAAGTGAACGTGAGAAGAAGGACTAACTTTTTTGAGTTTTCTGTTTTCAGGGTCTCATTTGGTCATTATAACACACCTCAAAGGAAGGGATGGTTATGTCAATGTTATTGAGTCCCAGAGAGTTCAAATTATTACAATTCCTCACAGTTAGTTTTAATAATAATAATAAGCAACATGTATTATTTCAGCACTAAGCCTTTACATATATCGACTCACTTCATCTCCATTAAGTATATGGTACTCAAGGAATGATTTTGCAGGAAATAAAACAGAGGAGGCATGGGGGGTAGAGGGATGAGCTAGGTGCTCTCATAAACGGCACACCTAGGATCTGAGTCCAGATAGTCTGACTCTCAACTCTATCACCAGGCATTGGCAAACCTGAGATACTAATCTTAGTATGTCTGACTCCAAAGCTTGTTTTTTATACACAGCACATTTCCGTCTATGTCAAAGATACATGTATTTCATTATAGTGACTCTGGTTTAAAATAAGAAATAGTTTTTTTAACAAAAAGAATTGCCCCCAAGGAAATAGACTGTAAGTAGTGAGCCTCCTGCCATAGAATGTGTTGAAGCAGAGTCTAGATACTCAAAGTCACTGTAAAAGGAAGCCAAGCATTACAACAGGGGGTCAGGGGATTAAGCTGAATGGCTTTCAAATCATTTGTAATTCATGAGTCCAGAATAATGCATGTAACCCTTAGTAAGACATAACTTGGATTCCATATGGTTTTCAATCAACCAACTTGGAATCTTTGTGATTTCAAAATAACACTCTAAAACAATGTGAAAATTCTTTCCCAAACACTTCTAGTATTATTTCCATAATAAGCCTCATGGCAGGAGCTGGGCTCATGGGAAAGCAAAAGACTTCTGTTCTGAATTTGAAAGCTTCTACTTCTCTAACCTCAGTACTGGTGCCTGGGGGTGCTCATCACTGCTGCCTCCTCCCCACTCATCCCTTGGCCTTGACCCTTCTTCCTCGTAGAATTCAAATTCTGTTCAGTTGTTGAGTAACCAGTCATTTCAGGGGACACCAAAGCCATAAGACGTTAAGTCTTGACTGGATGGAGTCAAACATAGTAACGCCATTACCCTTGGGAAATGATTAGTTTAGGTGTGGGCATGTGGCATGATGTTGGCTGAAGAGATATAAGGGATTCTGTTGGCGAGGCTCTGGGAAGCTTTTTCCCACTCCTAAAAACAGACACAAGTTTCATAGTTTCCTTTTTCCACCTCTGGATGTTGTCACCTACAATGAAAGAACCATCTGGTATCATTAGGGAAGCCAGCCAAAGGACAAGCCAAATTGCTGCAGATGACAGAATAGAAAGATGGATGGATACTGGGTCCTTGATGACGTCATTGAGCTGCTGAGTGAACCAGCTTTGGAACTTCTCTGTCTCTGGGCTTCTCCTTAAGAGAGAAAACAGCCTGTTTTTACTTGCTTGTGTGTGTGTGTGCCATTTGTCTTTTTTTTTTTTAACTCTCATCTGAAAGCATCCTAATAAATTGAACTACCATATAATTATTTCTCTGGGAAAGGTATGAAGTAAAAATTAACAGTAAAAATAATAAAATCATTGTAATTATTATCACTAAGCATAGTGAAAAGCATACATTTGGGAACAAGTTAGATCTAAACTTAAAACTCAGTTCTTGGGGCGCCTGGGTGGCTTAGTCGGTTGAGCATCCGACTTCAGATCAGGTCATGATCTCATGGTCCGTGGGTTGGAGCCCAGCTTCGGGCTCTGTGCTGATGGTTCAGAGCCTGGAGCCTGCTTCAGATTCTGTGTCTCCCTCTCTCTCTCTCTGCCCCTCCCCTGATTGCTCTTGGTCTCTCTCTCAAAATAAAGCCATAAAAAATTAATAAAATAAAATAAGACTCAGCTATTTATCTTTCCAGCTTGGTGATCTTGGGAAAATTATTTGACTTCTCTGCTATTGACACCTCATATTTTTAATTTTTATTTTACATTTTTACTTGAGAGACAGAGAGAGGAACATGAACAGGGAGAGGGGCAGGGAGAGAGAGAGAGAGAGAAAGAGAGAGCAAGTGAATCTTAAGCAGGATTCATGCTCAGCACAGAGCCTGATTCAGGGTTAGATCCCATGACCCTGAGCCACCTAGGTGCCCCAACACCTCATATTTTAAGGTAAGGTGTGTCACATGATTTTTGTTATATGAAATGTGATAATGTACATAAAGCATCTGAAGACAATAATTGGTGGTTCTATTGATCTCAATTTTCTCGTCTATAAAATTGGGATAATAAAACTTAGCTCATATGATATACATGAGAATTAAAAGAGACAAGGAATATATATATAATCAGCACTTTATACATAATTATAATAGTCTTTTGGGGGAGTGAGGTTGGAGTGACCAAATTACTCATGCTGTCTGATGAGGGTCTGGAAGACACAGCTGGGCTCTGTTGTTAGGAGTGGTACACCCAGGAGGGGACCGGAGACAGCCCTTACCTTCTTCAGTATTTGACCAGGGGCTAGCTCTCCTTAGAACCAGAAAGCAGGAAGTAAAATTCATATTATAGAGTCATCAAAATTAAAACGCTAGGTGGACCACTAAAAAAGCACTTCTTCAATACATCTGAGTGGTTCTTCCCTCTCCCCCCTCCTTCTCTCTCTCTTTCCCTCTCTCTTTCATTAAATACCCACTTTTACTCTGTGCTTAGACATTCAGCGACTGTCAGGAGTTCTGAAGAACTTCTTCAAAGGTTTTTATACCCGTTCCACTAAAAGAAAAAAATGAAGGCTGATTCTCTTAACTTTGGTGTCAAGCCAAGGCCAAGCAGGCTTTTCTCCAAAGAATGCTGGCATTTGTGACCCTACTGATGAATTCCAGGAACCACATCAACCTAGGAGTTCTACTTTCTACTAAGAAGTAGACTTATGGTGACTTTGAAAGGACGCTTTACTTTTCAGTGTCATCATTTCCTTGCCTATAAAACAAGAGAGATTGCATTAAGTCCCTTCTCTGAACTGAGAATCACCACTAGGCTCCTCTTTGTAACCAACCAATCCTATTTGTCATTTTTTGAAATGATATATAAATATATGAAATGATGTCTCTCTGCGCAGCTATCATGTTGTATAAACTTCTCCCTGTACATATTTCTGCCATGCCCCAAAGACCTAGATGAGATTGTCAACTCATTTTCTTTTCATCTTTTGTATACAGTTAAACTATATTTCTTGGCCACCTTGCAGAGGTGGGGCCGCATATCTGAGTTCTGGTCAGTGTAATGTGAGACAAATTGATATAACACCTCTAGGAATGGCCATTAGAACAATGTCCCACCTTCTCTGTCTCTTTTTCACATGCTGGAGGATCCAGTGGAGGACACTGAGGTCCTAAAATGTCATGTGACCTCATGATGGTAGCAGTCTGTCCCACCTGTCTCCTCTTCCCAATCCCCACCCCCAGTCCTGCCACCCCTCAATGGAGATGACATAAGTGAGAAATACACATTTACTGTGTGAAACCACTGAAATCTTCTGATTGTACAACTCAACTCTAAAGAGTCTCTTTAGACACCACATACATATTGTCATCCATTAAAAATTAAGGCAAATTATAGGTCCAGTTAGATTATTTGGATTCAACAAAATGGTAGTAACATGTTGTTTAAAGAAATAATAACAAAAAGAGGAAAAGTAAAGACAAGTTTTCTTAAATTAAAAAGGAGTTTTTTTTTTTAATGCCAATGTTTTCTCTGCAATTAACAGTGTATCAATTCTGGAAACCTGGAACAAAGAGCTAGAAGGTCATAGTCCCTCTTTCACTGTCCACTAGCACAAAAGACTTCAGTGATAACCCTGAGAATATTGAGTGTTCTGTGGATCTGAGAGCTGGAATGGGTCTTAGATGCTCTTCTCTCCAGGCCCATCATGACTCATGTGAAGAAACTGAGGACCAGAGGTGCTCAAGTCATACAACAAGCTAATGGAAGAACTGACTCCAGACTTTTCCCTTTGCATCAAACATTTTATGAGTTTTTAATGAAACACTCACTAAAATCAAATTTAGAAATGTTAAGATAATAGATTTTACATGGATATTGGTTGGAGCTGAAAAGGTTTCACAAGGAAATAGAGGAATATCAGCTGCCTGATACTCTGAATTAAATGATAGGGCAACTCCTGAAATATGGGGATGTTGTCTGTTAGAAAATAAGCTCAAGAATGCTGAATGTGTCTTAAACATAAGGAGATCATTTGTTGGTTGGCCTTCTCACTCAAAAAAGCCAACTTGCAAAAAGGAAATGATATACCAAAACTTCCTAATAAGTAGAGAATATTGAGGCGTTCTGCTTGGCCAGCATTACTTTTTTCAGAGAGCAGGAAAGCAACTGCATTCCACATCTTCCTATAAGAATGTTTTATATTCCAGGACAGGGAAATGGGGACCATATAGATACTGAGAAAGTAATTACATATTTAGGGCATTGTAAAATCTTAATAAAAGTTTAATGGGTATGGATTATCTGCTGCACTTATCCATTTATTTAACAAACATTACAAATTGCCCCATAATGTACTAGGTCCTGGTCTAGGCACTAGGAATACAAAGATGAATAAATGTATTCATTGGCTATTAGGTTTTCAGAAGTTAAGGGGCCAGAAAACTAAGATTAAATGAGATGGGTACCACTAGAGCTCATAGAGGAGTCCCAACCCTGATTAACTTTATAGCCAAGAATTCTAGGAGACCAACTAAGGGTTTCATTACTTCTTGAAGGATAGGTAATATTAACAAAGCAGAGGAAAGGAAAAGTATTCCTGGTAGAAAGAATAGCCCATTCAAGACTCCAGAACATAGTATGATTGGGAAACTATAACAAATTATTCTTTTTCTAGTGTGTATTGTTGGTAGGCATTTGGAGAAAGGGACAGGTATGTATCATTCTCCACTTACTTGACTGTAAGTGACAAAAATCTAACACAAAGCCATATAAGGAAAGATGAGAATTTATTCATTCACATACCTGAAAAATCTAAGGGTAGGTTTTCAAGTATGGTTAGATTTAAGTCAGTGTCTCTCTCCCCATCTGGCTCTGAGTTCCATTTTGTTGGCCCATATTCTAGTAGGCTATCTACATAAAGATGGTGGCAGCATCAGTCTTAAATCATCCATATTGCCAGCAATCCTAACAAAAAATAAAAAATATTTTATCTCAATAGTTCTAGCAAGTCTTGAAATTACAGCCTATGAACGTGGCTTGAGTCACACGTGCATTCCTGAATTACTGTCCTGATAACACAAAGCTCATTCCTACCACCCCGCCTCCTCCCTCCAATTCTTCATACTCTTCTCTGTACCTCAGCCCAACTTATTATTTTTTTATTTATGTCTATTTTAATTTCTTTTTTATTTTTTATAGTTTATTATCAAGTTGGTTTCCATATAACATCCAGTGCTCATCCCAACAAGTGCCCTCCTCCATACCTATCACCCATTTTCCCCTCTCCCCCACCCCTATCAACCCTCAGTTTGTTCTCAGTATTTAAGAGTCTCTTACGGTTTGCCTCCCTCCCTCTCCTTAACTATTTTTTCCCCTTCTCCTCCTGCATGATCCTCTGTTAGGTTTCTCCTGTTACACGTATGAGTGAAAACATATGGTAGCTGTCCTTCTCCACCTGACTTATTTCATTTAGCATGACACCCTCAAGGTCCACGTACTTTGCTACAAATGGCCAGATTTCATTCTTTCTCATTGCCATGTAGTATTCCATTGTATATATAAACCACATCTTCATGATCCATTTGTCAGTTGGTGGACATTTAGGCTGTTTCCATGATTTGTCTCAGCCCAACTTATATTGAAGTTGCACTTAGCTTTGCTCTAGAGTGTAGACTCAGAACACATCAGACTTATGCAAGAAAAAGAATTAGTTGGACCCCTCCTTAATACCATACACAAAAAAAATAACCCAAATTAACAAGAGACCTACATGTAAGCACTAAAACCAAAGAACACTTAGAAGAAAACATACTGATAAATCTTTGTGACCCTGGGTTTGGCAAAGCCTTCTTAAATATGATGTCAAAAGCAAAAGTAACCTATATATATATATATATATACAATATATATTTGACTTTGTGAAAAATAAGAATATATTGCTGCAAAAGATAGCTTCAAGAAACTAAGCACCACCCCACAGAATGGGAAAAAATTGAAAATTATATATCTGATAAGTGACCTGTATTCAGAATATATAAAGAACTCTTATAACTCAATGATAAAAGATAGATAATTCAATTAAAACATGGTAAATGGATCCAAATAGACATTTCTCCAGAGAAGATACACCTATGGCCAATAAGCCATGAAGAGATGCTTAACATCATTACCATTAAGGAAATGCTAATCAAGATCATAAAAGATACTATGTCATACTCTCTAGAATCACTACAACCGAACAGTAACAAGTATTAAAAAAATATGTAGAAATTGGAACCTTCATGCATTGTCAGTTGAAATATAAAGTCTAGTCACTTGGGAAAAAGTTTGATGGCTCTCAAAAAGTTAAACATAGTTATGCTAAGAAAAATTAGAGGAAGACAAATATCATATGACTTCATGCATAAGAGGACTTTAAGATACAAAACATACAAAACATAAGGGAAGGAAAGCAAAAATAATATAAAAAGAGGGAGGGAGACAAACATAAGAGACTCAAATATGGAAAGTATTACTGGAAGGGTTGTGGGAGGGGGGATGGGCTAAATGGGTAAGGGGCATTACGGAATCTACTCCTGAAATCATTGTTGCACTATATGCTAACTAACTTGGATGTAAATTTAAAAAAATTAATTAAAAAATGTTAAACATAGAGTTAGCCACATTACTTAGCAATTTCACTTGTAGACATATACCCCAAAGAATTGAAAATAGGTACTCAAACAAATACATGTCTACTCACATCCATAACAACACTATTCACAATAACCAAAGGTGGAAATGACCTGGATATCCATCAAAGGATGAACGGATATGTAAAATGTGGTAAATCCAGGTGATGAATAATTATTTGACAAAAAAAGGAGTAGGTTCCGATCATGCTACAACATGGATGAGTCTTGAAGACATGTGCTAAGTGGAATAAACCAATCACAAAAGCCCACATATTGTATGATTCCATTTATTTGAAAGGTTCACTATTAGCAAATCTATAGAGACAGAAAGCAAATTAATGGTTGCCAGGGGCCAGGGAAGGGCATAGAATGAGGAGTGACTGTTAAAGAGCACAGAGCTTCTTGGCACTGGCTCTGTTGGCTGAGAATCTAGCTCTTGATTTTGGCTCAGGTCATGATCTCATAGTTCATGAATTCAAGCCCCATATCAGGATCTGTGCTAACAGTGTGGAGCCTGCTTAGGATTCTCTCTCTCTCTCTCTCTCTCTCTCTCTCTCTCTCTCTGCTCCTCCCCTGGTCTCTCTTTCTCTCAAAAATAAGTAAATAAACTTTAAAAAAACATAGAGTTTCTTTTGGGGGTAATGAAAATAATCTAAAATTGGATTGTGGTGATGGTTGCACCACTCTTCCAATATACTAACCTCATTGGATTATAAAATTTAAATAAGTGAATTATATGTTAACTATGTCTCAATAAACTGTTCATAGAACACATAATGGGCATAAGAACTGTTCATAGAAACACATAATGGGCATAAGGCTTGAATAGACATTTGCTCCAAGAAGAAGTACAGAGGGCCCTCAAGCACATGAAAAGATGTTAACACTATTGGTCATTCAGTAAATGGACATTGAAATCACAATGAGATACCACCTCACACCCATTAGGATAACTGTAATAAAGAAAAAGAAAATAACATGTGTTGGCACTAATGTAGAGAAATGAGAAAATGTATACCTTGCTGGTAGGAATGTAAAATGGTGCTGTCATTGTAGAGAATAGTTTGGCAGTTCCTCAAAGCGTTAAACACGGAATTACCATGGGACTCAGGAATCCCATTCCTGGGTCTGTACTCCAGAGAAACAAAAGTGCATGTCCACGCAAATATTGTGCACAAATATTTATAGCAGCATTATCAATAATAGCCAAAAGGAGGGAAAAAGTAAATGTCCAACAAGAGATGAATGGATACATGGTGGTATATACATGCAACAGAATATTAGTCATCCATAAAAAGAAATGAAGTATTGACACATAATACAAGAATGAAACATTACACAAAGTAAAAGAAGTCAGATACAAAAATCACAAATTATATGGTTCCTTTTGAGTGAAAGAAATATCCAGAATTAGGCAAATCTATAGAGTCCGAAAGCAGGTAAGTGGAAGAGAAATGGAGAGTGATCACCTAACAGATACCAGGTATTCGTTTGGGCTGATGGAAAACATTTTGAAACTAGAGAGAGATAGTGGTTGTACAACTTTTTGAATGCACTCAATGCCCCTGAATTATGTACTTTAAGAAAGTTGATTTTATATCATGTGAACTTCACCTCAATGTTTAAAAAATATCCATAACACGAATCCTATCTTTCCCAATTCAGAGGTTTACCTATAAACAGCACAACAAAATCCCAACTATCAATCTGGGCATTCAAGTTCCTTTACAATTTGCCTAAACTTATGTCCACCACCTTGTTGCCTCCAATTTCCAAACTCCCCTCAAGTCCTCCAGACACTGAATGGCAGTCTGATATTGCCTTAAAACACAGCTCTTTCATAACTCTGCTTTGAGATGCCTTTCCTAGTGGGCCGTATACACTGTCTGCTTCCCAAGCTGGACGATCAATGTCTCAAAGGCGGAGACAACATCTAATTCATCCTTGTATTGCCAGAGTCTAACCCTAGGTGTGGGATTCAGAGGGCACTTAATGAATGTTCCAAGGGTACTTGGAAACCCTTGGAAAACCTCCCAGAATCCTTCAGGGATTGTGAATGTGTGACAGAGAGGTGGAAGAAGGCAATTCCCTAGAATTAAAATATAACCTGTCTTATTAAGAAAATATTGGGATGTGGGTGCCTGGGTGGCTCAGTCTGTTGGGCATCCAACTTGGGCTCAGGTCATGATCTCACGTTCTGGTGAGTTCAAGCCCCGGGTCAGATTCTGTGTCTCCCTCTTTCTCTCTGCCCCTCCCCCACTTGCACTCTGTCTCTCTCTCTCTCTCTCTCAAAAAAAGTAAATAAATAAGAATATAAACATCCAAAAACGTTTTACAAAAGAAAAGATTAGGATGGATATATGGCCTCTTTCATTTACCTTTGGGAAAACACAAAAACAAACCAAAAAGGAGTGTGGAAGTACAATGAATATGCTAATAGTTTGTGGTATATTGAATTAGGGGTTGGAAGAAAGAAGGGGGTAAAGGTAGGTAGATATTAGAAATCTTCGCAGTTTGGCCTTGGAGGAATGACCAGCATCCACTCAAACACCCCCGGGGTTTTCACAGACCTCCATTCAGTAGGGGGAGATGAGAGGAGGGGAGACGTTAGGCAAAGGGAAAAGGGATCCAAGCCAGCAATCTCCCAGTGCTGCCATGCTGTGGTACAGACTTTACCTAGGGCTGAACTGAGGGTCTTTACCATGAATGGGTGACCCCTGAACAACATGGCGGTTAGACATGCCAACGCCCACACAGCTGAAAATCTGCTTCTAATTTTTGACTCCTCCAAATTTAACTACTCATAGCCTACTGTTCACCAGAAGCCTTACTGGTAATACAGACAATTGATTTACACATATTGTGTACATTATGTATATTATATACTATATTCTTACAATAAAGGAAGCTAGTGAAAAGAAAGTGTTATTAAGAACATCATAAGGAAGAGAAAGTATGTTTACGGTACTGTGCTGCATTTATTGAAAAAAAATGCGTGTAAGTGTACCCACACAGTGCAGACCCATGTTGTCCATGGTGTTTGAGCTTGGGGTGAGGGACTGAAAAGACTCTCTGGCATAAATGAGGTCTCCTCTTGTTTCAACATGTTACTGGAAGGTTATCCAGTGCTTCTCCTGATAGAACCATCCAAACTCCGCAGCGTTCAAGAGTCACATACGCAATGAGTTTGGAAACATTTAGAGCCAACAACAATAAAAACAATTATAAAACCAGCTACCATAAAGTACCCTTTTATGGTGCTGGCTGAAGGGAACATCAAAATGAGTAAAACACTATTTTAACTACAAAAGCTCATAGCTTACTGATGCAGACAAATGATTTAACCCAGTGGTAAGTGTCCTTGCTGACTCACAAGAAAGTGCTGCTGGACCCTCATTCCTTAGTAGTTTTTTCTGTAAAATGGGAATCAGAATTCTAAGCTGTCTCCATTCAGCTTAAAAGAGATGGGTCCTGGGGCTCCTGAGTGCCTCAGTCGGTTAAGTGGCTGACTTCAGCTCAGTTCATGATTTCACATTTCGTGGGTCTGAGCCCCGCGTAGGACTCTGTGCTGACAGCTCAGAGCCTGGAGCCTGCTTCAGATTCTATGTCTCCCTCTCTCTCTCACCCTCCCACACTCACAATCTGTGTGTCTCCCTCTCTCAAAAATAAATAAACATTTAAAAAAAAGAGAGAGAGATGGGTCCTGAACGACAAAAGTTTCTCTCTTTGCCCACAAAACCATAGCAGCTACTCAGCTATAGAAGGAAAAGTCTAATAGGGAACTTCTAGGGGAACAGAGCTACATATTTTAGTTACCTCTGTACCTCCAAAAACCTTAATCTATGGTGGATGTTCAAATCTAAGTGTGTGAAGTCTAGCCAAAGCAAGTAGAATACCCGGTTCTTCAAAGACTCCTGCCAAACATCAGATCCACCAGAGGCAGCAAGAATGCAAGCATTCACTGCACCCCACCAAAAATGCATCTCCCAGCCTAAAGTTAGGGAGCTTCCCGTAATGCAGTGTCGGTCCCCACATCCAGTAGGAAATGGGTATGAGGCTGGCACTCTGCATGGCCTGGGCGGCCTTCTGATAGGCCTGACTTACGACAAGGAGGCCACAGCAAAGAGGAAGAGCAGGGAGGCTTACTTTGTTCCCTGAGTACTGGGGTCCTGCGTCCCCCATCTCAGTCCCACTCCCAGAAACCTGGCTTTATGACTTCACATGCTGAGGTCACACAGAGACAATGCCAAGCATTGCACCTCTCCAAGTCCAGGTCCAACCAAACCAGAGTCCTCCCCACAGTGTCAATGAGGACAGTGCCTGCTGGACCAAGTGGAGAGGGAATCTAGAGCACAGCACAGCTGTTCCAGCCACACCTGGCACCATGGACGATGCTGCGGTCCTAAGGATGAAACGTTACATCATGGGCATCACTCTTGGCGAGGGCTCATATGCAAAAGTCAAATCTGCCTACTCTGAGCACCTCAAGCTCAACGTGGCAGTCAAGATCATAGACCGCAGGAAAGCCCCCAGTGACTTCCTGGGAAAATTCCTTCCCAGGGAAATAGAGATTCTGCCCAGGCTGAACCACCGCTCCATCATCAAGACTTACGAGATCTTTGAAACAGCAGACGGCAGGGTCTACATCGTCATGGAGCTCGCGGTCCGGGGCGACCTCCTTCAATTCATCAAAACCCGGGGAGCCCTGCCCGAGGACGATGCTCGCGACAAGTTCCACCAGCTCTCCTCAGCCATCAAGTACTGCCACGACCTCAACATCGTCCACCGAGATCTCAAGTTGGAGAACGTCCTCCTCGATGAGAGCTTCAACATCAAGCTCTCGGACTTCGGCTTCTCCAAGCGCTGCCTGCGGGATGGCAGTGGGCGGCTGACCCTGAGCAAGACCTTCTGCGGGTCAGCGGCTTACGCAGCCCCCGAGGTGCTGGAGGCCAGCCCCTACCAGCCCAAGCTGTGTGACATCTGGAGCTTGGGCGTGATCCTCTACATCATGGTCTGTGGCGCCATGCCTTATGATGACTCCAACATCAAAAGGATGCTGCGCCTCCAGAAAGAGCACCCTGTCCACATCCCCCATTCCAGGCACCTGACGGGTGAGTGCAAGGACCTCCTCTACCGAATGCTGCAGCCGGATGTCCGCCGGCGGCTGAACATCGACGAGGTCCTCAGCCACTTGTGGCTGCAGCCCAAGGCACAGAACCCGGCCCCTGGACCCATCACCAATGAAGGGGAGAGCTCTCAGTGCACTGAGCCCTCGTGGACCCCTGAGACTGCTGAGAAATCCTCCACCAGGGTGGAGACCCGGGAGGAGGCCCAGGCTGAGAGCTGGCCTGAGGCCAAACCCGATGACCAGACATCACAAGGGCCGGGATCGAGGCAGTCGTATCCCACGGGATCATCCCTGCCAGGCGCGCTGCCTAGCAGGGAGACACAAGAAGGGGCTCCCTCACAGCCTCCAGGACCACACACCTAGCGAGCCTCTCTGGGACCAGGGGGTTGGCAGGGAATGGTGCAGAGCTCATAGCTTTGAGCCTGAGCTCCAAAGGAGCCAAGGGACAAACCAAAAATAAAAACTGTACTGGTTGACCCCCATTACCTTCAATTTTCCCCCGTCCCTTTGAACTTGGAAGCCCACAGGGCGAAAGAATCAAAGCACCGTTATTTAGTGCAGGCCCCAAAGAGAAAGTCTTTGCCCCGGTTGACTGTGATCATCCAGGGAGAGGATTCTGCCCTCCGCCCCCCAACCCTTTACCCCCACAGCTCCCCACTCTCGGATCACAGCGCATTTTACCTCCAGTTTGGGAAAACAAATCCCAATAGCCCAGCCCTGACTATGACCTCAGGCCCTGGACCAAAGCAGAGCAGAGCAAGGAAGATGCTCCTTCTAGAGGGAGGGCATTCGTGTGGGGCCAAGTAAGAGGAGGGGCAGGATATCAAAGGGCCAGGTAGCCGCCTACAATGGAGAAGCAGCAGACAGGGGCATCCGTGTGCCATTGAGGTTTAGGGTCTGGGCCCCTGCCTGCTCAGTGACGCCAGCTGGGGAGGTGCCCTGCAGGGGAGAGGTGGGCCAGCCTCTCAACCCCTGTTCAGCTCCCCACCCTGCGAGGCCACTCGTTTCTTCTGCCCTGTCTCCTAGGGGTTTCCCCGTGGCCAACCGGCTCTCAGTTCTGGACCAGCCCTGAGCCATCTGCCCCTGGTCATCCTCCCTGCCCAAAGAATTTGTTGGGGTGGGGCACCCCATGGCCCCGTGACACTCAGCCTGCATGTCCCACAGTCACTGTGTGGCCTTGACTCCATCCCTTTCCCTTCTGGTACCAGTGTGTCCCCAGGGGGGATGCTCCATGCCAGAGTGGATGAGCAGACATTGGCAAGGACAGAGGACAGGTGTGCCCACAATGCAAGCCTGTCCCCATTGGCCATAGGTGTCCCGTAGCGAGGAGGAGGCCGGCATGCAGCACTGCTGACTACCGTGTCCTGAGTGGTCCACCCACATCGTTCTCGGGCTCTTCTCACCTCAGTCACAGTAGCCCCTTTCTCTTCGGGCTCTGCATCCACGCTGGACAACCGCATGTGGGTCTGCGGGTTGGACACATCGAGAGGACAAGAGCCTTCAGAGTCACCCTTCCCCTGCCCATGTCGTTGTCCTGGAAAGACTCCAGCCCCAGGCCCTGGGAGAAGGGAGGTCCAAGGAGTGCCCTGGCCCTGCTCTCTTTGCTCCCCACCACCCCCACCCCCACTCCAGCTCTCCTCCTGGACCCCCCACCCAACCCCCCACACACATTCTGTCTTCCTCTCTCCGTGCTCCTGTGTGTCGTGATCACACAGCTCAGCTCCCTCTACCTGCCCCGTCACTGCTCCAGTGGCCAGGGCCTCCTCTGCACACAGTCTGGATCCCACTGCCCTTGGGAGGGATCCCAGGGCATGACCTCGGCATCCTGGGTTGGCTCTTCTTGGCTTCCTAGCTCCTCGATTCATGCTCACACCCCCAACACACACGTACCAAAATCTTTTTTTTTTTTAATTTGTCTACTTTTGAGAAAGAGACAGAGACAGAGTGTGAGTCAGGAGGGACAGAGAGAAGGGTGGGATGGGACACAAAACCCGAAGAAGGGTGGAGGCTCTGAGCTGTCAGCACAGAGACCAAAGCGAGGCTCGTACCCAGAAACTGTGGGATTGTGACCTGAGCCGAAACGTGCTGTAATAATGCTCATAGGCTTATCCCTGCAGACCTTACCCATGTCTCCAGGATCGGCCGAGGGGCCATGCTCTCCAATAAGCTTTCTGGGCTTGGCAGCTCCGCTCTCAGCTCTGCTGGGGCAGGTCTGTGAGCGCCAGGGTCCAGGCACAGAACAGGCCTGAGTACTACCAGAGGGACCACCCCATTTTTCCCAGAGGCCCCAGGAACTCAGAGTCCTATAGCTTCTCTGGTAGTGGGGTCAAATCAGAGCATGCGGGGCTGGCTGGAGTGGGGACATCCTCAGGGGTAGCACATGAATCTCCTCCGCTTAGTGCTCTGTGGCCACATGGAGGCAGGGGACAATATTCAACAAGTGGGCCTGGGAGCACCTCACAACAGCCCAGCCACAGGGCAAGCCTGGGCAGGAGGGGCCCCAGGAAGGAGCATGCACTGTGTGCTTTCCAAGTCTGGAGACAGCCCAGAGAAGGTGGGCAGCTCTGAAATCACACGGTGCAGAGTGGCAGCCCAGGTGACTGAGCTCACCCCTTCCCGGGTGGCCTCACATTCGGGGCCACTCCCCTGAGCTGCTCAACTGACTGGGGTCAGACTCCAACAAGGGCCCTCTGTAAAGGCTATAAGATCAAGACCTTCACCTTGGCCTCCATGGTCTGCAGTGCTCCCTCCCGCCTCTGCACACTCCCACCACCTTGTGTCCCTTCAACCAGCACGTACTCTAGCAGGTCCTTGTCCTCCCCCATGTGACTGCCTCTTCAGACCGCAGCCTTCCCAGCCTCCCCAAATCCAGCCCCAGTGTTTTCCTCACAACCCGGTGTTCCCATGTCACCGTACAGCCACCCCCAGGCACTTGCACTGTTGGGTGTGACACTGCAGCTCCCTGTCCTCGGGGCTTCAGGAAAGCCTGGGCCCTGTCTAGGTCATCAGGGAACTCCAGCATCCGGAACAAGCTGTCATATGCCAATGGGGTGAGTGGAGAACCAGAGGAAGCTGAAACTCACCAGAAGTGGCCTCCCGAGTCTGCAGGTCTTGCAGGCACGGGGCTGCAGGCGGGGAGTACCCCTGGAGGCCTCTGTTCCAATCGAGCACTTCCCATGACTGCCTCCACGTCCACCTGCTGGGGGAAGCCACCTGCTCACCATTGTGGTGGCCCAGTTTGTGCCACCGCCTCCTCCACGTCCCCAAGCACCCCAGATTCCATGCTGTACTGGGCAAGGACAGAGTGTGAGGGAGCAGGATCCACAAGAAAGGAAAAGCAGGAGGGTTGGTAGAGTCAGCCAGAAAAGCAGACATGCAGGGGGACCCCACACAGCACATGTGGCCGTGCAGGAGAAAGGCCGGGGAGACTGTCGGGCTCCAGCCTGCAAATCCTCACAGCCAGCCCATTCCTGGTTTCAGAGGAGTGACCAAAGACATCCCAGGAGAAAACAGGCATCAAGCTAAAGCTACCTCCACAGGAGTTCCAAAGAGCTGGGAGTGGGCCGTGAGGAGATCGTGGCCACTGGAGCCACTCCCTCATAACTGGCTTGGGACTCTGCCTGCCCCCCACCAAGATCTTCCACACAAAACCCCAGAGGCTGGGAGCTCCCCTCATACCCCAAGTATGGCCACATGGATGGCCTGACTCAAGATGGCACTTCTGCCTGGCAAGTCCTACCCCTCATCTCCCTGGTGGGTCCCTATACATCTTCTGCACGCTGGCACCTCAATCACCTCCCCTCTGAGTCCTGAACGACAAAAGTTTCTTCTCTTTGCCCACAAAACCATAGCAGCTACTCAGCCTTAGAAGGAAAAGTCTAGTAGGGAACTTCTGGGGGACAGAGCTACGTATTTTAGTTACCTCTGTACCTCCAAAAACCTTAATCTATGATGGATGTTCAAATCTAAGTGTGTGAAGTCTAGCCAAAGCAAGTAGAATACGCAATACTTCAAAGACTCCTGCCAAACATCAGATCCACCAGAGGCAGCAAGAATGCAAGCTTTCACTGCACCCCACCAAAAATGCATCTCCCAGCCTAAAGTTAGGGAGCTACCCCAAATAGGAAGTGGTAGACAAGAATACATTACTCATAATTTATCACGATGGGCAAAGAAACACTTGGAAGGGCTGGTTCCACATACAGTGATAACTCAGGATGTCATACACAGACTCACAAAAATGGTCAGAAACCTTGCCCACTGATTTCTTCGGAAACAGTTTCCTCTGGGTGAGATGAGTCCAGAAGTGAAACTCCAACTCCACGTATAACAGGAAGTCATCTAAACACACATTCTGATATTTTCAAAACAAGTCAATAGTGCATCTTATTCAGGACATGCATTAAAGGTTATTCTCTGAAGGAAGATTTAGAAAATTATCCAGTCTTAGTCATGTCCCTGGTACAATGAGAGATAGGAAGATATCCACTTTCTAACATGTTGAAGACTTGATCAGACAACTCCAACGCACACTCAGTAGGAAGCTATGCAGAAAATTCACCCCAGACAGATCCCAATACTGTCTACTTCTAGAAGGATTTATGTGCCAAAGCCCTTATTTGGAGCCCAGGTGAGCCAGGCTGGACTGCACAGAGCTGAGGGAATTCTTCAGCTCTTTAACAGAAGACACTAGAGTAATCCATGTGCAAACTCCAAGTCTGGCCTTCTGGATCTTATCATGACTTATGCTAGTAGAGACATGGAGAGTTGAACCCAACAAAAAGTGTTTTCATGTGATTTTGAAAGAATAAAGCCAAGATTTACTCCAGAAAAGACCAACGTGTACAACCATGAGAAAGCTCCGCTATCTGGTAATGTAGTTTTATTGTCTCCTTGACCAACCCCATCCTTAACCCTCCAGAGAAGCTGGTGTGAGGCTTTGGTGTGGGTGTGGGTGTGGGGTGGCCTTTGAGTTTCCCTCCTGTGTACAGGAGTCCTCACAGCTCAGTATCTCTGCTTCCCCAGAGATGAGTCCAGCAGCATGACAAGAGATGCAGAAAAGACACTTCCTCTTTGCCCGATCCCTTCCTGGCGCCATGAGAGTGACATTCTATCATAGAGAATTACTTAGAGTAAAATATGGCTGTGGCTATGTGCACCTCTTTAAAATGCAAATACTGGAGTTCCTAGGTAGCTCACTTCATTGAGCATCTGACTTTGGTTCAGGTCATGATCTCCCTGTTTGTGATTTTGAGCCCTGCCACATCAATGCAGAACCTGCTTCAGATCCTCTGTCCCTTCCTTTCCCTGACCCTCCCCCACTTTCATGCTCTCTCAAAAATAAATAAAACACTAAAAAAAATAAAGTAAAATAAAAAACAAATATTCATGGAGACATAACATGGATGTCACTTAACTCCTTGCAAATTCTATTTGTAGGTGCTTTTCTCACTGCAAGAAAAAAAAAATGGATCAACAGGAGTTCAGATGATGTGCAAACAGAAGGAAGGATGACAGGTCTGGAAAGGATGAAGCAGCTCGCAAGATGCACGGTAGCCATCTTATTATTTATAGCAGCACAAAAAAGGGAAATGTGAGGTCTGACCGGTTTGTGGTTTGCGTCAGCCATGCAATCAAGTCTGACTCTAATATTTTGATAGAGGACTTGAAAGAATAATATATAATGACAGCTCTTATTCATTTGAAGCATCTTTATTTTAAGACAGGGTTCTGTCTTAAACCCAGGTTGGTAGGCAGGGTTCCAAGATGGCGCCCAGTGTCCCCGATCCGTGTATAATCCCCTCCCTTTTAGTGTGGCTGGACCCTGTGAATATGAGCTATCACTTTCCTAATGATATCACATTATGTGGCAAAGTGATCTTGCAGTTGTTACCAAGGTTGTAAATGAGTTGATCAGATCCTGGGAGGGTCTGATCCATTCAGATGAGCCTTTACAAGCATATTTAAAACAGTGGAGTTTTCCCTGGCCAGCTTTGAAGGAAGAGAGAAAACAGCTGTGTTGTAAGCTGCTCAGAGAGAAGGGCAGGGGTTTTCAGTTGGTGAGAGGGTTCCTGGCTGATAGCTAGCAAGAAACATGGGCTTGTCATGTAATCACCTGAGAAGAGACTCTGCCAGCTGCCTGGAAGACCTTGGAAGAAGACCTCCCAGATGAGACCCCCAGCCCCCAATGACACCGTGCTAACAGCCTGTGAAGCCTGAACAGAGGACCCAGCTGAGCTCTGCCCAACCTCCTCACCTGTGGAAATGAGGAGATAGTGAATGTCTGTTGCCTCAGCTGCAAAGTCTGTGGTAATTTGCAACACAGTAAGAGAAAACCGAAATAGGACTAACATTGTCCACTTCTGCATAGGGGCTAGTTTTGCTGATAACTACAACCATGCTGAGTTAGAACTTTCAATGAGGAGACAATTTTTAATTATCTGGGTATCCAAACATTAAAGGACTTAGGTGGGGTTTTTTTTTAAGCAACAATAAAACATTGATTTTCCTCACTCTGAAAACTCAAAAATAGCTAAAGAAATATTCTTTAGAACTTTCCAGAAATAAAGGTTTTCTTTGGGGGTGAAATCAGTCTGGGAAATGTTAATCTGGAATGAAAATTACTTAAGTTGTGTAGATAGCTCAAAATAGGCTATGTGGTCATGACCTATGGAGAAAATTACTCATTGTTTAGAACAGCAGAAATATTGGGCCACTGTGGTTGCATGCAAGGTGCCGCAAGACGCCGTATGCTGGGTGAAATTCTAGTCACTCCAAAGATTGAACCTCAGCTAACAGGACGTCCCTTTGTCTTTACTAAATGCAATTCCAAAATATACTCACATGCCTGGTGCACAAGGTGTGCAGGGACACGGTCTTCTTATACAGCTTTAAAGAGGGTTGTGATTAAGTCAACATAACAAGAATATACTTTTGCTTTTTCAAACTCTTCAGAGAGTAAGTCCATTAACCTTCCTAGGTCCACGGTTTCTCTTCTCTAAAAGGGATGTTTGGCCTGGTCTCCAGGGGTATTTCAGTTTTGTGATTCGGCCACAAGTTTCCTCCATCATTTTCTCTCCACCCAGTTGATCAGTGTTGTTGCATGAAGCTGAACAGGAAAAGCTTCTGGTACATTGTAAGCACTTAACAAACGTCAAACAAACGTCACTTCATGGTGCTAAAGTATCTATTCAGTGTTGGCTCCTGTTATAGCTATTGTAAAGTCTTCCTTTGTAGGTCTGATTTTCTAAAAATTTTCATCACCTTTCCAGAGCATTATGCTTGACTTCTCTGTAATTACACGGAGCATGTAAAGGCTGCATTGATCCTTTAGAAAGAATGAGCTATGGGGCACCTGGGTGACTCGGTTGAGCATCTGACTCTTGATTAGGGCTGAGGTCATGATCTCAGGATCATTGAAGTAAGCCCCATGTGGGGCTCCGTGCTGAGTGTGGATTCTCTCTCCCTCCCTCCCACTGCCCCTCTCCCCCATTTGTGCTCTCTCTTTCTAAAATTAAAAAATGAATAAATAAATAAATAAGAATCCATGATAATAGAATTCCCCAAAGAGTCTTCTCACTTGGGGCTCCTGGGTGGCTTAAATATCCGGCTTCAGCTCAGGTCATGATCTCACGTTCATGGGTTAGAGCCCCATGTCAGGCTCTGTGCTGACAGCTAGCTCAGAGCCTGGAGACTGCTTCAGATTCTGTGTCTCCCTTTCTCTCTGACCCTCCCCTGCTCACACTGTCTCTCAAAAATAAATTTAAAAAAAAAACATTAAGAAAAAAAGAGTCTTCTCACTTGACCTTGACCTCTACTTATACATTTTATTCAGGGTTACTTGTAACTTTCAGCACCATATTGATTTCCATGCCCTGCTAGATGTCTCTTCCTGGATGCTTCACCTGCTCTCCATACTCAACTTACCTAAAATTAAATATATTGTTTTTCTTCCCTAATCAGCCTATCCCTGTATCCATACATATAAAAGCCTCCCTCCCTCTCCTTTTATTTAAAATCGGTCAAATTTTAATTTTTCAAAAATGTGTTGAAACCAAGGCACTCAGGAAAGTGTTTTACACCTTTTCCTTTCCATTCCCACAGCTTCCACTGGAACGTATGTGCTTTATACTGGGGCTGTTGCACAATCCTCCTCCCGGCCTCTGTTTCCCCTCTGTGATTCATCATACAAAGTTCCATCTGATTTGTCCTCCTGGAACTCTTCATTGTGCATATCCCCCAATGTGCTCAAACAGTGAGTGTACCTGCATTGCTCACACAATGAAACCCAAATCCCATTGGGTTGTTTTCCGAAGCCCTTGCCAATCTGACTATGGCATGGAGTTAGGCTGAAAGACTGGGGTTGCTGCCTTGACTCTGAATCTAGGCAAGTCCTTTGCGCCCCTGAGCCTCAGCTTTTTCTGCTCTAATATTAGCATAACGATCCCTGCACGCAACAGAAGCATCGTGGGCTTGACAATTATGTGCAAACCATTTCACATAAAACACATGTTAGGGGGTCGGTGATTTCTCTCCAATTATTTCCTCTACTCTATTTCACAACGTGTAACTGTTCTGCTTATTTCGAAAGTACATTATAAGCCCTCCTTCCTCTGCCTATTTACTTATCCCCAATTCCTCTGAATGGATTTGTGTTTCTTTCTCTTTTTTTCCTGTTTCAGCTGGACTTTTCCTTTAAAATCCAAATACATTTCATCTGTGCTGTGAACCTGCTGAATTTCTGAGGTTCTGCACCACTCTGGTGGCACTTAGCTTTGCACAACGCGGAAGCGCTTAGCTCTTTATGTATGCCTTGGAGCCCTAATAAAAACATAAACTCTTTCAGAACCAGGACGTCTCTGCTAGCCCAGCGTCCTGCAGAGGCAGACATGCTAGAAATACTCAATGCTTTAGATGACAATGGTCACGGCTCGGTTGTGAAGCATAATCATTCTTGGGAAATTGGAGATTCTCAATGTCAAATAGGCTGACACCCTGGATGAATTCCTAATTAGCACACTGGCAATTTACACTTCGCAGCTGTATGCTCAGGGAACTTCACAACCGTTCCTAGTTTTTATCAAGATGGTCTCAGGAGGTGAGTGATAATGATAATGCTCCCTCCCTTCTTTTTTCTAAATTGAGAAAAGCAGCGTGCTTTTGTGAGATATATGGGGAATATGGAATATAGAAATGAACATGAGAGAATACGAGAAATTACTTTCCTTGCCCCCTACCCCGTGCCAATGACAATGTTTCTCTAGCAATTTTTGTTTCCCGGAAAGCAAATCGTGATTGATTTGGTTTAATGGAGCTGCTAGTAGTCTTTGGAGATTGGGAGAGTCTCTAGTCTTCTTTCTTCAAACTGAAACGTTGTACTTTAATACCTAAACAAGAGAGAATTTTAATGTGTCTTGGAGTCATATTTGTTTTTCGTTTATTGCTTTTTTCTGATTAAAATAATGTAAATCAAACCAAAGGTAAGTGGAAGGAATGAAGTAATAAACAACAGAAAATAATGAAAACATGTGAAATTTAAAAATAGATAAAAGAATAAAATCAATAAAATTGATAAACCGCTAGCCACAGGAAACAAAGAGAGATACAAATTGACAATATCAACCATAAGAGAGATAACATCATTATAGTTCCTACAATGTATAAAAAAGTTTTATGCCAATAAATTCAATAGCTTAGATAAAAGTGAAAAAAATCTTGAAAAAAGCAAACTACTCTAGCTAACACAAGAACAAAAAAAGGTAACATGAATGACTTTTTTACCTATGAAGGAAACTGAATTAGTAACAATCTTCCATGAAAGAAAACTCTAGGCCCAGATAATTTCATGATTTAGCTCTACAAACATTTATTGACTAAATAATGTCAATTTTACACAAACAGTTATAGCAAATAGAAGAGAGAGAATGTCTTAACTCATTTTAAGAGACCAATATCACCCTAAAACCAAAACCAGAAAAATACACTGAGAAAATAAAGTACACATCAATATCCTTCAAAACATAGAAAATTCCTTAGGAACTTTTTGGCAACTGAAATTTAAAAACATGCTTAAAAAGGTAATACAGCATGAAAAACAGAGTTTAGTTCAGGAGTGCAAGGGCTTTATTTATTTTAATATTTAAAAAATAATGTAATTTACTCTGTTAATAGGCATAAAGTCAAATAAAAGATCTCAATGGTTGAAGAAAACACATGCAATAAAATTCAATACTCGTACATGATTTAAAAAATCTCAGGAGTGCCTGGGTGGCTCAGTCAGTGAATCGTCCAACTTCAGCTCATGTGATGATCTCATTGCTTGTGAGTTTAAGCCCCACATCAGACTCTGTGCTGACAGCTCAGAGCCTGGAGCCTGTTTCGTCGTATTCTGTGTCTCCCTCTCTCTCTCTCTCTCTGCCCCTCCTCTGCTCATGCTCTGTCTCTCTCGCTCTCTCTCTCAAAAATAAAATAAATCTTTAAAAATTTATTTTAAAAAATCTCAGAAAACAAAGGCAATTTCTCAAACATGACAAAAGGCACAAACAAAATGGATCATAGATATAAAAGTAAAAGCTAAAACTATAAAAGTTTTAGAAGAAGATAAAGGAGAATATCTTGGTAATTTGGAGTTAGGCAAAGATTTCTGGAACCTCTTTCACAAAAAGCATGAACTATAGGAGAAAAGAATTGTTAAGTTGGACTTTATCAAAATTTGAAAGTTCTTCTCTTCAAAGGATATTGTTAAGAAAACAAAAAGTCACAGACTAAGAAAAATAGTTGCTAAACACATATCCAGTAAATTAATGTACATATGCAGGATATTTAACACTTAGAACTATAATAAGAAAACAACCCAATAAATGATGGGGTCTTGGCGTAAAGGGGTAAGATTTTGATAGATTTTCACCAAAGAAGGCATACTAAAGATGGCATATAAATGTATGAAAAGATGCTCAGCACCACCAGTCATGAGGAAATGCACTAAAACCACACTAAGCTTCCACTGTGAATCCACTGGCATGGCTAAAATAAAAGCAATGAACAATTCTAAGTGTTGACAAAGATGTGGAACAATTGGAACTCTCATTGCAAAAGATCCAGCCACTTTGGAAAAGGTCTTCACAGTTCCTTATAAAGTTAACACCAAATAATCTACTCCTTCCATATCTGTAGATTTACCCAAGAGAGATGAACACTATGCTCTCTACACACATCTTCATTGCAGCTTTATTCATGATAGTAAAAAACTTGAGGGGCGCCCGGGTGGCTCAGTCAGTTAAGCGTCCAGCCTCGGCTCAGGTCACGATCTCACGGTTCGTGGGTTCGAGCCCCACGTTGTGCTCTGTGCTTACAGGTCAGAGCCTGGAGCCTGTCTTCAGATTCTGTGTCTCCCTCTCTCTCTGACCCTCTCCTGCTCGCACTGTCTCTCTCTGTCTCTCAAAAATAAAAAAATAAAAAAATAAAAGAAACTTGAAACAATCCAAATGCTTAGCAACTGAAATCCAAATTGTCGTAGGTCTGTACAGTGGAATACGACTCAGCAATACAGAGAAATGAAGGGCTCATAGGGCAGCGTAGAAGAATCACAAAAGCATTACATTAGCCACAAAAGCCTATATAAGATTTTGCTTATGTGAAATGGTAGAAAAGGCAAAACCATAGTGACAGAAAGCAGATTGTGGTTGTCAAGGGCTGGGGAGCTAGAGGAATGGAATGCAAAGGGGCGTAAGGAAATATTTTAGGGAGATTGGAATATTCTATATCTTTACTGTGGTAATGTTTACAGGTTTAAACATTTGTCAAAACATCGATTTGTACACTTACATTGGTGGATTGTATTGTATCAAAATTATACCTGGGTACAGTTGTTCAAAGTAATGCATATTATTACAGATAATTTTGTTATATTTCCCTCCTTGTAGATATACTTTCCATATGATTTTAAAAACTAAAAAATTCATAGGTTTTTTTTCTACTTTCTAACTTAATATCATAAACATTTCCCATGTTCCTGAAAACTGGCAACATTGAAGGCTTGCATAAGATTCCATTTATTAACATGCCTCCCTTAATAAATCATTCCCTTATTGGAGGAAATCTAGATTTTGTTCCGTTTTTCTCTATATTAAATAATGTTCTGATATACTTTGTGTTTATATTCTTGGAGGGCTATTTGGATTTTTGCTTAGAATGTGTTTTTCAAGGATGTAAGTTTTAGGTCAAAGTTTAAAAACATAAAAAAATCTTAAATGTGCTATTAAATCATTTCCAAGAGGGTGGTACTGATTTAACTCTCACTGGTAATATATGAAGGGAGTGGCTTGCCTGCATTCCTGCCAGAATGAAATATTATCATTAATTATTATTTGAAATAGTTGCTTAAACCCTCCACTTCAGCGTGGTACTGGGCTGTACCTTTTTTCTCTAAGCCTGTGCATAAATAGCTGGTCCATAGTATTCACCTTCGTGTGGGGTAGAGTTCATTCCATCCATTCCTGAGGATTGGAGACATTTGCAGACCTTCTGGATGGTGTGAAGGTCTGCTCTGGCATCCTCCTCCTTTTATTTTTTTAAATTTTTTATGTTTTTTATTTATTTTTGAGAGACAGAAAGAGACAGCACGAGCAGGGTAGGGTCAGAGAGAGAGGGAGACACAGAATCCGAAGCAGGCTCCAGGCTCTGAGCTGTCAGCACAGAGCCTGACACAGGACTCGAACCCATGAACCGTGAGATCATGACCTGAGCCGAAGTCGGCCGCTTAACCGACTGAGCCACCCAGGTGCCCCACTGGCATCCTCCTCCTGATATTCCTCAGCCGGAGTCTGTCTTCCACTTTTACTTCTGTCTGCTTAGTTATTTTGTGATGTTTTTTGAATCTTCGATGTTTATATCATCACTTAAGACTTTAACCTAACACAACAGAGCATATCGAAGCTATTCTCTGAGCACATCTTTCCCTGTGATACAACTCAGCAACATAACAAAATGCATTTTCCAAATGGCAGAGCTGTGGTTGGTCCTTCCTTTCTATTTGCCTCTACATCCCTATCTTTTCTCATGGTCCTCCTCTCAGCGTGCCCAACCAGCACCTCCTTCCCCGTTACAAGCAACAATCCTACAAATAGAGAGACAGTTGGAGATAATACAGTGAGGTCTGGGGGGAGGGGTGAAAAAGGTGATGGGGATTAAGGAGGCACCTGTCATGATGAGCTCTGGGTGATGTATGAGAGTGTCGATTCACTATATTGTGATTCAAACTGATAGAGCACTGATGTTCACTAACTGGAATTCAAATCAAAACATAAAACAAGAGAGAGATCTGAGCGCTCTCCTTTCTTGGGCTAGGCTAGGTCAAATTTCAGCCCATCTTCTTCAAGTCCATCCCTGCAGGAACTCCATGTTCCCTTCCTGATAATCCTGTCCAAATCCTGAGTCAGTACTGACCATCGCTGCCTCGGCTCCATCAGGCTCCAACTGGCTCTGAAGTTGGTTTGGGGCAGGACAAGTGTTTAATTCTCATTCAACCTGTGAGGCCCAGCTTGAGCGTCACTCCTGGATGAGCACTCCAGGGATGGCGGATGCCCTTCCTTCCCGTGCGTTGCCCATTATTGTACATATTCCACTTGCCTACAGTTACCCGGTCACAAGACGGTCTACGCCGCTGGAGACATGGACTCCAGGAGACTGACAAGCCGCTCTGTCCCCTGTCTACCTCTGCACAGTCCCTGGATCTTGTTTCCTTGATCTCTTTCCACTCCTGTCTTCCTAGGACATTCCCTTCACACAGCAGCCATGGCGATCTTTCAAAAACATATTCCCACTTTCTCTTGAATTGACTAATTTCTAGACGAAGGGGTTGGTGTCCTACTTTCTTGCAGGGGCTACCGGGATATTTGTTTTTCATTTAGCTAGTGGTTCTCAACCTCTTCTTACATTTTGTCTGTATCGTTATGAACTCATGCGCTTTTAGAACATAGTCAATATGAGCCAGTCAATTGCAGTTGTTATTTGTTTTGATTCTCAAATTTCCCACTGAGATCTTTAGGACACAGTCCCAGTTTCAGATTTTTGTTTGTTTTTGATAGGTTCTCTGCATACTGGCTCCAGAAGGTTTTTTATCATCTTATTTCCAGCCTCAGACTTGGGGTCATCCTTTTCTTTACAAAGCCCTGGTTCCTTTCAGTGTATAATGTTACTTAGAGACCACCATCTGGGCCTTATGGATATGCCTTGCCACTAGTCTGTCATTGCTTCAAGGACAAGTTTGGGGAATATGCATTTATCTGACTTGTCCTATATCGCTAGGTTTCAGAGTAATCAAAAAAAGCCCCAGTTGATGAGGATTTGTTGTTGTGGTTAGAGAAGGATTCGTGTTATTAAATGGAGATGGATTAATAAATTTGGAGCATCACCATTTACAACCACTAATAAAATAATAACTCAGGCAATGCGCATCCAGGGATGCTAAAGGCATTAGGAGAAGGGATGATAGAGATCTTTACAATAGAGATCTCAGGCTACCCCGTGTGAACCCATTGATCAATTTTAGCATGTCTCCGAATGAGACAAGCAGACATTATGTACCACATGATGTAATGTAATAAGAAATACACAGCACCACTTATGAAATATTCTTGCCAAAAAAATGTTAAACCTGAATTTAATCAAGATTTAAATCTAACCTTTGGTTTGCAGGGCAGGAAGAGAACAAACAGACAAATCTGGAATTTGGTACAAGTTATAGGACAGCTAAGCCACCTTATTAAAAGTCAAGGACCAAAAGGGGGAAAGGCTGTTCCAGATCTGTTGCAAATTAAAAGAGACTTAAAGGCATTACAGTCAAATGCAGTGATTGGACCTCATTTGGGTCCTGATTCAAATAAATTGACTGTTAAAGTCTTTGGGATAACTGAGAAAATGGGAAGGCACAATTGGAATCAGATGCTGCTAATGAATTTTTACTAATTTTGTTAGACATGCAAATAGAATCGTGGTTATAGAAGAAAATGCCCCTTTTATAAGAAACACATATGGAAATAGTGAGGATTAAAATGAGATGATGATAGAAATATGCTTTAAAATGATGCAGAAAAGAACTATTAGGCATTTACCCAAAGGATATAAAAATACAATGCTGCTATAAAAGCAGCATTATCAACAATAGCCAAACTATGGAAAGAGCCCAAATGTCCATCAACTGATGAATGGATAAAGAAGATGTGGAAAGATATATATATCTCCATCCTACATAGACCTCCACACCACTCAACACCCCTCCAGCAAACCTCAGTTTGTTCTCTGTATTTAAAGTTTGTTCTCTGTATTTAAGAGTGTCTTGTGGTTTGTTAGCACAAGAGGCTCTTAGTGATACAGATAGACGACAAACTGAGGGTTGATGGAGGGAGAGAGGTGGGGGATGGGCTAGATGGGGGATGGGTATTAAGGAGGGTACGTGCTGGGATAGCACCAGATGTTATATGTAGGTGATGAATCACTGGATTCTTCTCCTGAAACCAATATTGCACTGTATGTTGACTAACTAAAATTTAAATTAAAAAAAATAATGCAGAGAAGAAAGAAGGAAAGAAGGAAAAAGAGAAAGAAAGAAGATAAGGCAAGGAAAGGAAAGGGAAAAGAAAAGAAAAGAAAAAACAGGAAGGAAGGAGAGAAGGAGGAAGGAAGGAAAGGAAGAGGGAGGAAGAAAGAAAATAGGAGGGCAGAAGGAAATAAGGAAGAATGAAGGGAGGCAGGAAAAAATATTGATTAACTATTGAATCTAGAGATGGGTTCTCAGAAGGGATAACCATACTGGTCTCTCTACTTTTGTGTCTATTTAACATTTTTTCACTTATAAGTTTTACGCACATATTATTTTAGACCATTCTCCTTTTGTTTTCCCAGTTTGACACATGACTGTTAGGTAAGCGTGTCCACAGGAAAGGGTGGGGCCAGAAAGGACAGCATTCAGACACGTAGAAAAAAGAAAAAGGCAAACACCCATGGTCACGTTGCCCGGTGGTAACCAGCGTGGCCATTTAGGACGGTCCTCTCCCAGGCTTCCCCCACCTTCACGCCGATGATGGTAATTGTTTTATGCTCTCAGTGTCAAACCAGTCCCAATGGCTTATCTTGCTGTTGTAAGTGGCATTACTTTCATTACTAGAAAAGCAGAACATTCTTTTTTTTTTATAAATTCTTTTAAATGTTTATTTCTGAGACAGAGAGAGACAGAGCGTGAGCAGAGGGGCAGAGAAAGAGGGAGACACAGAATCCGAAGCAGCTAGAGCCCGATGTGGGGCTTGAACCCACAAACTGCGAGATCATGACCTGAGTAGAAGTCGGTCACTTAACCGAATGAACCACCCAGGCGCCCCAGCAGAACATTCTTTCATGTGTTCATTGGCTATTTGTATTTCTTTTGTGAATTACTAGTTTTTAGGGTCAGTCTTTCTGTACATTACAAACGTATTTTGCTGCAGTTGCTACATAGCTGCATAAAAATTTGCACATACCATGTGCTTCGCCATTAACACGATAAGGCAAAGGAGCCACAGGGTTCCACAGCTCTGAGACTCTCAGCGTCCTGGGTCTCTGAAGACCCAGCCAAGCCTCCCTGATTCCCGGGGCAACTATGTTGCACAACCCCAGGGAACATCATTCACCTAAAGACAATGTGCTACTCTATTCTGAAAGTGTAAACAAAATCCGTTGAAGAGTTGTAGTTTTTCTTGGCTGCAAACCTCTATAAGAGCTGAAATATAAAACAAGTCTGGCAAGCAGGAGAAATTTAAAATATGGATTACATTTTGATGAACAATATTTTTTTAAAGTGACAAACCGCCTGGGAGATTTAGTTTTTCAATGATTTTCCTCCTCCTATTCAAAGAACATTCAGTTTCAGAAAGATAGTAAGAATACAAAAACATTGCAACAAGGTAACACTCGACTTTGGCAAAGCAAGGCAGCAGGCTTTATTGTTAAGGTGTCGCCTCTCTGAACTGGCATTTGTTCTCTGTTTTCTGTTCTGCAATCACTTTCTGGCCCAGTCTCCAGGAATCCATTCCTAAAACCATCTAGTATAAAAGAGTTTCCCCTTCACCTCCCCCCCTCCCCCCCCAAGAGGTTTTTTTCCGCTTGGGTCTTTCTGAGCCAGATCTGAGCCAGACTATTGCAAGTCAAGATTCTCAGATGGAAAATACTTTCAGGCAACTGTGACGTATTTGTGTAAGTTGTGGGAACTACACGAAAGACAAGTATAGATAAGTCAATGGAGGAAGGGAAGAACATAATAAAGGTCAGGAGCCAAGTGCTTGGAAGAAACTGGCAGAGAAAACCAGAGCTAGGAGGTGGAAAGACAATTCAGAGAGAACCAGAGGATACTTATTGAGCATCTATTCTGTGTTATATCCCTTATTGACATGTTTTCATTTCATCTTCAGCTCTGGAGATAGGCCTGTTATCCATATTTCACAGAGGAGGAAATGGCATCTGGAAAGGTTAAGTTTAATGTCACAGCTGGTAGATGTTGTTAGCAACATCCAATACCGGCTCTGTCTGGCCTTTCAGCCCGGATCTTTCTAAAATCACACTAGCTTCCAAAGAAGAAGAGAAGAGAAAGATGGGTCATGGACAAATAATGGATTCTAAAATATCGATATTTGTGAAGTCATAAAAGTGGCAATTCTTCAAAGATAGCAAGAGCTCTATAGAATTGTTATCTTTAATTCTTGCCATTTTCTCTTGAAAATAATGGTAACAGAGTTATCCAGACTGTACAACTTGCAAACTCAGGCAAGATGTAAATCAAACTTGCTTACATATCTAGGAGATAAGATTCTTTTAATCTCGGGAGAACAGTTTATTTCTAGAATGGTCATGGTCTGGAAACAAAGGAAAAATAGGAAGTAGGGTATATATTCATGAGCTATATCCCCTGAAAAATATTATGTTGGAAGAAAACTTAAAATCAATGAGCTTATAGATTTCATCTGTAGTGCTCTCCCTCACTTTTCTCATCTGCCTGGAGAATTCCTATTGATCCGCACAGAGCCCAGCTCAGACCTCACCTCCTCCCTCAGCTCCTGTTTGTATCATTTCTGTATCTTTTCCTCACTCTGAGGCTCAGGCAGTGCAGCGCTGTCATTTTCCTCCCTTGTTATCCACAGTCTTCTGACTTCCTGGCAGGAGAATGACCTCACAGTCACGGATACCTCAGAAGTCCTGCATTGCCCGGTGTATGTTTCCTGCCCCTAAGGAAAGCCCATCTAACCTGCACAGCCCCTCTTGCTGACCATGACCTCTGAGCATTTCTGCGCTCTTGCTTTAATACCCATTCTGTCACTTCAGTGAGCCCTCTGGTCCCTCCTCAGACCCTGGCCAGAAACTCTCATCACTCTTTGGTCAATAGTCTCAACGTCTATGCCCATTTGTGAACCCACTGCACCTGCCCAGAAAAATCATAATCCTGCCTCAGTCTTCTCTCTCATTTTCTCACTGCCACACCTGACTTGCTGCGTACTAGCCAAACAACAACAACAACAAAAAGTCCACACATCTGTGCAGATTAGCGACAATAAAATCCATTCCTTTACATCTTATCTCAGTCCTGAGAGCCATGAGGCCATCCTTCTCTGTCCCTGAGCCAACGCTACCTTATTACCCTACAATAGCTTTCTCAGACCCTCACCATTCTTTTAGAAGCCACCTGTCTGCCACCTGCTCCAGCCTTCTTGGATGGCCACTCTGTCCTCACTTCACAGAGGACTACCGTCTGCACCCTGCTTCTTCCCTCACGCCTCTGCAGACTTGTGCCTCCTCAGCTAATTCCCACCTACGTCAGTGGGCAAGAGTGTCCCCCATCTAATGCCTGTTTTTCCAGCTGTATATTCAGTGCCCCTCCCCCGCTCTTTTCACTTATTCAGTCTCTTCAGCTCTAGTGTATTTTCTTCACTGCTTATAAATACTCTCATGCCACTATTATCTTTAGAAAGACAAATATTGAATCATTACATTATGCATCTGGAACTAACACAACATTGTGTCAATTATATCTCAGTAAAAAATACAAGCATAATTCTTCCTCCACTTTCTTAGAAGATTAATCTACCTTCATTAACTCTACTTCCTCACATCTCATTTTGTCCTGTATCCACTTGATTTTCTCTTTTGCCCTCATAAATCTACTTAAGCCCATCTAGCCAAGGTCATCAATGTCTTCCTCATTGAATGTTTCCTCTTTCTGGCATTTTATGCCATCATCCCTTCTGGTGCCTCTCTTACCCTTGGCTTCTTACCTCATTTACTCCTACCACTTTGGTTACTCCTTTTTTTAAAAATTTATTTTAATGTTTATTCATTCTAGAGACAGAGCATGAATGAGGGAGGGGAAGAGACAGATGAAGACACAGAATCCGAGGAGGCTCCAGGCTCTGAGCTGTCAGCACAGAGCCTGATGTGGGGCTCAACCGACTGAGCCACCAAGGTGCCCCTGGTTACTCCTTCCTGATCCCCATTACAGGTTTCTCATAACTTCCTCTTGGACACAGCCATTCCCCGAAGTCCCATGCATGATCTCTATTAACACAGTGCCCATTTCCCTTCTCTCTTTTGCACCCCTGGCTCCCAACCCTTTCTGCATATTCATGACCTCCAAATCCTGATCTTCAGCTCAGGTTCCTCCCCTAACCTCTTGAGCTCCCCATCCACTTTCCCACTGTACATCTCCACATCAGTGCCTAACATACACTTTCAGTCCAACACATTCAGTGTTTGTCGTTAGTTCTTTCCCACATCTCAGTGAATGACATCACCATCTCTTCATTTGCCCGAGTTAGAAATCTGGAACTCATTTTGGATTCCTCCCTCTCCCTTGTCTTACAAATTCAGCACTCAAGATCCACCTGCTTAACATATCCTCAATCCATCTCCTTCTTTCCAGTCTCACTCCCATTGCCATGCCTAAATTACTGACAGAGATTCCTAAATAGTCTCTCCGCATATAATCTTGCCTTCTCCACTATCCCCCCAATCTATTTCTGATGCCATCATTCTGAATTATGAATTGGATAATGTAACTCTCTGCCTATCCTCAAAACCCTTCAATACAGACCCTGGAACCACTTGATGATCGCTTCATTATTGGAGGATAATAACATAGGAAAATAAGTGGATCAGCATGGCTTGAATTTAACATTGAAGAATAAAATAAAAATAAATATTAAATGAAATCCAAACTCTTTCAACAGTACAATGGACCTTTTTGAGCCTTCTGCTAACCTTTCCAACCACATTTTTACCCATTTAGCTCTCACATCTCTCTATTTGTAGTTCCAGAAAGATCCCACATGCCATCTTCTCCCTGTGCTAGTGCTCAGGGGAGCCCTCCCCAGCGGAATGCCTGTGATCTCTTCTTCAGCCTTCAAGTCTCACTCTGTTCACCACCTTCCAAAAACAGATTCATTTTCCTAAGGCTGTGTGATCTCACAGGATCTATATGCATTTTTATAATAGCACCCATCATCCTGTGTAATATTCTTCTGTTCATTCATCTGTTTCACCAACTACGTGTTACTTAAGCAAACACTGAGCTTTGCATATTATGTCTCATTCATCTTTGAATTCCCAGCACCCAGTGTAGGACCTGGTTCCAAAAGACTATGCAAAGTGTTGAAAAGAAAGATCAAATTGATTATTCAAAATATTTTTATTTCTGTCCTTGTTATGCAGTGCTCTATTACAAACCATCCACAAATTCCATGGCATAAAGCCGCACTTTACTAGTATCTCTCATGGCTCAGTTCTCTAGGCTCAACTGGATGGTTCTTGTTCAAGGTCTCCCTTCTATCAGATGGTAGATGAGGAGGGAGTCATCTGGAGGCTCAAATGGGCTCAACAGCCAAGGTAGCCAAATCACGTGGCCAACTGTTGGTTGGAACGTTAGCTGAGACTGTCTCCTACAGCTGTGTATATGGTCTCTCCATGTGGCTTAGTCCCCTCAGAGCACGGCCAATGGGTTCCAAGAGCATCTCAAGAGGAAGGTTCCATGAATCTCATGTGCAAGCTTCCAGATTTTCTATGACCTTGGAAGTGCTGTGTTTTCATTTCTACTTCATTCTGTTGATCAATCAAGAACTTCAGGCCATCCCAAATTCAAGGGGAGGGAAATCTGACTTATCTCATGATATGGAAATGGCACATAGGCACAGAGGAGGAAGGGGTTTATGATGGTCAACTTTAGAAACAACCAACCACAGCTTGAATTAGAAACAACTCTCAATAATACACTAAAATGTGTTCCTAAGACCTTTAGTTTTCTTCAACTTGGGCCATTTTACTCTTTGCCATAAGCATTTACTCTGCCATAAGCATTTCTGCTTACGGAATAAATAGGATGATATGAAAAGACAACTTTCAAGGGAGTACCTAGCACTCTACCAGGTCTATGAAAAGTTTCAACCTGAAGGCTAAGATAAGATTAGGAAATGATCTATATGTTTCCATTATCATTTCATTCTTAAATGGCCAACCATTCAAGTCCTGATTTTTCCCTTTTATTCCTTTGACTCTGTAATTTTGTCATCTTGATCCATAAGATTAACTTCAGGGGTGTCTGGGTGGCTCAGTTGGTTAAGCATTCAGCTTCTGGCTTCAGCTCAGGTCAAGATCTCACGGTTCATGGGTTTGAGCCCCGCTTCAGGCTCTGTGCTGACAGCTCAGAGCCTGGAGCCTGTCTTGGGATTCTGTGTCTTCCTCTCTCTCTGACCCTCCCCTGCTCATGCTGTCTCTCTGTCTCTCAAAAAAAAAAAAACCATAAAAAAAAGATTAACTTCAGAAAACAAGTTTCTTTTGGCATGTTAATTTTTATAGAAGGACTCTTTCTATTCTTTTTTTTTTTTTTGACAACGTTACCTTCACCATTGTTAAAAGGTGAATAAGTATCTGCTGACTACATCTCAACAAAAATAACACCGTGTTTTAACAGTGACAGAATTATGTATTCAATATTTTTTTGTTGTAATTCAGGAGTGAATTTTCTGGTAGCCATTGAAGACTGGCCTTGGTGTGAACATGGCTACTATTTACTTTTAGAGTCACGGCTTAAGATGGGAAGTAAAGAATCCGTTATTTATTTTAAGAGAGAGTATCATAGCACCTAGATGTAAGGTAGAGCTAGGCTGAACTGTGTTGCCATTGGAGAGGGGAAACTATAACCTTTAACATAGCCAGGATTGCTTTCTAGAGAAAGTGACGTAATTCAGTATCAGTGAATCTTTATAGTGCTCCCTTCCCTTTCCAGGGACTGGGTCAGGGCTGGTAGAGAAGAGAAAATTTCAGCTGCTACTGTTCTTCAGTACCACTGAAGTGTGAGGCATGAGTAGGTGGCCCGAGTTGAGCAGACACAGTGCAGAGACCGTGGCTAGGAGAGTATGGAGCAGAGAGATCCATGGCTCAGAGAGCGTGGAGCAGAGAGATCCATGGCTCAGAGAGCGTGGAGCAGAGAGATACAGGAAATACAAGGCCTTGCCTGATTACAGGAAAACAAAGCCCTTTTTATCACTGTCAAGTGCCCCACAACCTGGCCACTACCTATTCATCCTTCACCTTCTACAATTTTGTTAAACTTCTGTCTTCTGTGCTAAAGTGTAAAGACCTAACTAGTGAGGAAATGGGGCGTATACAGAGATGGAGTCAAGTAATGGACGGTGTGAAATCCCTCCATCGTTTCAAACTTTCAGTAAAGTCAGCCATGCAAGCAAATGTCTTGTGTGTGAAGTTTCCGCGGGGGGGGGGGGGGGGGGGGGGAGGTGGAAGTTAGGGTCCACAGTTTAGGCAATGTGATGCAGGTACGTGACATAGGGAATAGCAAGATGCAGCCAGCGTGAAAACGGAGAATGTAAGTATTGTCCTAACCACCTTCTTATTCCTTCTACCTCCCGTCCTCCCTCCGTAAAAAATTATTTCAAAATGACTGGGAGGGATTCAAGGCTACCATGACTTCCAGGTTAGGATTGGAATTGCTCTTATTTGAATGTGAATGGATAGGGTAACTCAGCTGACATGTGGCCCACAGAGTTCTTTAGTTAGATCTAACTTCCTTGCGCTCTACATTCCCTGAAGCCAGAGAGTTGGAGATAATCTGCCTCAGATTCCAAAGGTCTTGCTTGCTAAAATATATACACATGCTCAATGTTGTTACAATTTAAAAGGGAGGGAGAGAGGGGCACCTGGGTGGCTCAGTTAGTTAAGCGTCCGACTTTAGCTCAGGTCATGATCTCACTCACAGTCGTGGGTTTGAGCCCCGCGTCCGGCTCTGTGCTGACAGCTCCGGAGCCTGCTTCAGATTCTGTGTTTCTCTTTCCCTCTGCCCCTCCTCCACCTGCTCTCTGTCTCTGTCTCTCTAAAATAAAGATATAAAAAAAATTTTAATAAATAAAAATAAATAAAAGGGAGGGAGGGAAGAAGCAATAAATGATTATTTCATTAACTACATGTTTTGGCTCCAAAGAGCAATTCTCAAGCTCTAAAAATACATTAGTATCTTATATGACAGACATAAGTATAAGAAAAGCAGTCCCTAAGTTACTGATGACAAGTTGATTTTTAAATACACTGGGCCAAAAAAAAAGTGTCAGAAGTTCTCCTTAGCTAGGCAGATTTGCACAGACACAGATTATTCCTGAAATTAAGTGGTCTAGAGTTAGAAAGTATGACAAAAATAAGAACAGTAACAGTAACAAAGACCTCGAACTAAAGCCTGAAGTGTCCATGTAATACTTACTTAGGTGTTTATAGCATTTACCCCGATAAATCATCCTTGTGATGTTAGAGAGAGTTGGAAACTGGTATCTTACATGCAGATTATTTTATGGTTGGCTGTATAAGCAGGCATTTGGAGAGATTGATGTTGTGCTAGAACCTACCCACAGAGCAGCTATTAGAGCTACAGTGGACCTTTGTCATTGCTCTGTTGGTGAATGAACGATATGACCCCAATGGGATGTCCTATACCCAGTGGGAAGCATTCATTGCAAAACACGTCTAGGCTTGAAAATGGCATCAAACAACTCACTCAATAGGATGGCCCATACTCTGAGATCACTGAGTTCAAGGAGAGCATAGATTCCTTGTGATGAATTGATGGAGGCAGCTGATGCCAAAAAAATCCAAGACTCAACTGCCACACCATCCATTCAATAGCATTATTTTCTATAGGGACCTTAATGTTAGCAAAGTAGACTAAGACAAGCACATTCCTGTGAAGGCAGCAAGGTTACCCCTGCCAGAGTTGTCTCTGTGAAATGACTATTCTTAAAAAGCAAGTTTATAACCAATTTGGTTATTACCTTCTTTATCAGTGGACAAAATTCACTCAAATAAAGAAAAACTGGAGGGAACTGAAATTTTTCATCTGTCACATTTACTGTGACCCATCACAACTCCACGTGTCTTTAGCCCCTAGAAACTCTGCACTTGATCTTAGCCAAAAGGCTGAGCAGCGATGTAGCACCTAGAAACTCGGGATTTGAGCCAGACAACCGCCATATCTAAGTTGCCCGTGCAAACTTGGATTGTTCTTTTTTCCCCAGCTGCACTATGTCCCTTATCTCATTCTGTCCTCCTACCTACCAACTCTTCTCCATTTACTTGGGTCTGACTCAACCTTCAAGGAAGGTGCAGTCTTCCAGACACCTCAATAGAATGGCCTCTAACCTTCTGCAGCATGCTTATCATTGTATAGTTAGTCTCTCCTCTGCCTGCTAAGACCATAACTATTCATGGCACTTACTAGTTAGTTGGTAGCAGGTACCTCAGCTTGAAGCCACGTGACAGCCCCTGCTTTATGATTCCCAGCTCAACTCGAAGGCTACGCCCACTGGGCCCCTGGGAATCTGACTACAGTCTGGGAGCAAGAATCCCAAAGCGGTTGCCCCTTCTAGGCTCCGAGACACGTTCTGTTTGTCTGGTACGCTGCTTAGAAAATAAATGCTGTCTGACACGCTGCGGGTCCTTTTTCTGGGGAGAAGATAAATGAGGGCTTCAGCTACCCATCTCTTGTCATTTCTACTTTTTGTTAAACCCATTATTATCCATAACCAGAATTGAGCTCTTAAAAACCTAGTGGACTTCGCATAACTGTTCTCAAGCCTGAATTGTTTCAGCACAGCCAGACTCATTTAAGAAAACTTGTTTTAGACCATATGATCCTGAAGCCAGAAAGGGAGTTGCAGATTTGTGATTCCAAATCTTCGTTTCAATAGAAGAAGAAACTAAGGCTCAGGAAAAGTTTAGAATTTACCCAAAGCTCCAAAAGGATATGGGGTTAGAATCAGATTCAGTGCAGGGGTCTTGCTTCCAGTCTACCAGGCCCCATATGCCCATCTGCCTCCCTTGAACTGGAGAATTCCTCTGGCAAATGTATCCTTTTCTTCCCCTTTAAGAGAAGATTGTCTCAGTTGACAAGACCTTGAAATTGCTGACAAGCCAACTACATGTTTTTCTCCACCGCAGGTCCTGACAAAGAGCATCTGTTAGGACCTGCGGTGGAGAAAAGCGCATCAGGGAATCCCGGAGGCCGGAAGGTGGAGGAGAGAACATGGACTGGGGAGTCAGCCAGCATTGTGTGCCTCTGCACGCTCATCTGCAGGATCAGATGGAGTAAATGTGATAATGCAAAGAGCCTTACGCACACAGTAGGACAAGAAATACCGGAGGAAACCAACTGTGATCATCAGCAGTGCAACAGCCTCCTGGAACTGAAAAATAGTAACAGTGGTTAAAATAAATGTTTGTTTTTTTTAAATAAATATGCGTGAATAGTAATACAAAAAATGGAAAAAAGTTTAGCTTAGAGACTTGTCTGTTCTATCTGGACATTAGTCTTTTTCCGCTATAAACTGAGACTGGGTAAATGTTTCACCTTGGACACTGCTGCATGTGCTGGATATAGATTTTCCATTGCTTGATTTTCCATTACAGTTTACATTTCTGAGCATAACGCCTGAGGGGCAGCCTGACTAATACATTATATCATTTGTGAATTCACTTTTTAAAGCTGAGTTTAAAAGATGGGAAGTGAGATTTAGAAGGTGAAAGAATGAAGAGATTTAAATAGCAAGAAAACCGTAACCCTGTGGCCTTCGATGATTGTGATGTATTAAATTGACAATTTTTCAAATTCCTGTTATCCTCCTCTTTGCTCTTTACTGACAAAAAAAAAAATGTTTCCATGAGAAAACCAACTGGTTCTTTATTTGCATAGCAATTATATAGGCTGCCGTGACTACAGTCAGTGTAAACTTCTTGGAAGCGAGAGAAGGTATTAAGTTTTCAAACATGGAGAAATGGAAATAATAGTGGCTTTGAGTTTCTGCTTGGCACCAAGTTTGCTACTAAGTAATATTGAATGTATCATTTCCAAGCCATTACCATTGCGTGGTGGGCATCATTAACCTGCTTCACCAATGAGACACATAGCGTCTGGTAGACTCACCCAAGACCACAAGAGATGGCAAGGGGTGGTGTCGTGAATCAAACCTCCACTACCCAGCCCTGCTGTCTACACTAAGCTGCCTTCCTCACAAGAGGCAATGGAAATATATCTAAATTCAGAGTCAAAAGATGAGGTTTAGGGTTTAGGTCATTACTTGTGTTTAGAGTTTAGTCAAGACATGCCACTTTCTGGGGTTAATTTCTTCATCTATAAAATGAGAAGGCTAACACCTTCTCCACAGGAGGTTAGGAGGATTAAATGAACTCCTGTGATCTGTGAAAGTGGTTTTTAAGTGGCAGAAGCCATCAAAAGAGAGGTGTTTGAGAGGTAGAGATCCTGTACTTCCCCACCGTAACCTCAGTCACCCACCCGCCTCTCAGCGTTGCCGCGAGGAGTCACTGGATGCTGGGTGTCAATGACAATGTAAGCCTATGCAGTAGCATCCAAATATGAATATTTAACATTCTAGGAGCTTTGCAAAGCTAAGCCACTAAATAAAACAGTGCTTATATGCTTAGCTTTTCTAAGGTAACCAGCGTAACTTTTAGGAGTTGCGGAAGTTCGGAGAGTACCTTCAGACTCTAGTTTGGGAAATGAAGACTCAAATAGGACAGTCTCTAGTCGAATCTACCCCATTAGATCTGTGAAGGACCACAGAGACTACGTGGACTCAAACCTTAGTTTCGCAGATGAGTAAAGTGAGGTCTGGATACACAGCTAGTCAGTAGCACGGTTAGGACAGAACTCAGATGACCTGATAACACGGGAAAAGTTCTCAGTACAATGCCAGGAAGGGCCGCTCAATGCTCATCGGTTACTATAGAGTCCTCAATGTTCTACATGCCCTAGAACTCCCTAGTATGACTCCCTGTGGCCCCCCTCCTTACGATGGTCCCCCAGCCCAGCAGGGAGCCTACCGGAGACAGCCTGGCTGTAACTTGGGCAGACCCTGTTAGTGATTGATCTGCTTATTCCCATTTTGTCCAGTTTGAAGCAATCGTAACATTAGTGGTGACGGCTAGGTTTGGAAAGAGGAGAGGAAGTGAAGTACTCATTCTGAGTGCTGGAGTCGGAGCAATTGATGCAGCTGGAGCCATTCTACAAATGAGGATGTGTATATCCATTCTTTTCTACCTTGAGGTACTCAAAGCTGTCAGTGTCAATAATAAGGTGTGTTATAAACTATTCATTGCTGTATAAATTTAAAGCAAAGAGAAGAAATGGTAGTGTTTTTCTCCCTGTGTTAATACGCTACAGTCTCCTCCTTGAGTGGCTTTTTACTTCCTGTCTTGCACTCAGCACCTGGGGGATTTGGTTTCAGCAATAATGAGTTAGCATTCTATCAATTACATCTGATCTAATGGCCATGAACTTAAGTGTTTTCTCACTTTTAGCAAGAAAAACGTAGTCCTTTCCTAAGAACATGAGATCCTTCCTAAATAAATTATGAAAGCCTTTTCAATACCCTGTTTGTTCTTTTTACATAGTTGCTTCGATTCAAGATTATCCTAAAGCCGTGCTGGCCAGCTACCTGCTTTGTGTAGTGTCCCAATAATTTACCCTTTGATTTCATGTTTCTTTCAAAAGTGTCAAAGCACTAGACAAATATTACTCATCAACGAACTGGTTTAATGATGCCCTACTAAATTGAGCCTTTTTTTTTTTTCTTTTGTGGCTCAGTCACATCTATTCTCAGGGATCTGACCTACATGAGCCAGGAGGGCGCTGGGCAGAAGGGCCACAGTAGAGCGTCCAGGGAGCAATTCGAGGGTTCCAGGGCTTCCTTTCTGGCCACCTACACCATTCAGGATTTTCTTTGCCCTTGCTCCTCCCATTACCATCACTTCCTCAGAGTTGTTCTGGACTAGGCATCCATCTGCAGCAGCCAGGAGCTGTAATGCTTAAGGAATCTAAGGGCAGGGCCTTTGAGTCTGCATTAGCTAGGTCAATTGGTATTTAACTAAATACAGTTTCTTTAGGTTCAACCTGAGGAACCTGTGGTCAGTGTTGGCCTCAGCCTCCTCCCAAGCCCAAGCCCATGCTTTCCTCCCACCCATGGTCCGTGGCTGGCTGACGTGGGACCATGAGTTAAGAGTAGCTGCCTGTAAAGTACTCTCACTGTCACGCTCCAGAATCCCCTGCCCTCCCCTTTCCTCCCTCCCCCCACTCAGCCCACTCCTTCACAAACCCACAGATCCCAGTCCCAGGAGCTTGCTCCTCCCGGAGCAACTGGCCAAGTGGAGGGAGAAATGAGGTAGCCGAGAGGCTCCAACATGGCCCTTCTTCCAATGGTTTCAGCCCCACTGGGGTGTAAAAAAAAATGCAGTTAGAGACTGATCAGCTTTTTATCACTCTGCATGCATGGTGAATGGTCTCTGCTGATAATTTCTGCTTCCAATTAATGAAGTGAGAATTGGAGGGCCCAGGAGCTAAAGTGACAACTGTCTGGCTCCAACAGTCATCACTTTTAGATGAAACAGAAGTAGGTGGATCCCACAGCACTGATCGATGTGCTAATATTTAATCTGTTAAAATAAACATTTGCTGTCCCTCAGGTGAAATACACCTTGCTTAATCTTCTTCTCTTTCCTATTTGTCAATATTTCATCAACAGTAACTTTTAACTGGGAATATATTCTTGCTTATGGTTTGGTTTTCACAAAGGAAAGTACATGACAATACAGTTTACCTGAAATGACTATCATAAGCACTGCCACTCCTGAGATCCCATGACCCTGGAGGTAAATCTGAGCCCAACTTGATAGTATATCTCTTCCATCTGTGGCTTTATTTGCTTCCAATGAAGTGGCTTCTTGAAATAACTACAGTAATTAAACAGAGAATTCCTAGACCCTCTAGATTATATGAAGACAGAAGCTAAACGTTGCTTTAAAATATTTTTTAACATTTATTTATTTTGAAAAACAGAGTGCAAGTGGGGGAAGGGTAGAGAGAGAGGGAGACACAGAATCCAAAGCAGGTGTCAGGCCCTGAGCTGTCAGCACAGAGCCCAACATGGGGCTCAAATGCATGAACTGCAAGATCATGACCTGAGCCAAAGTTGGACGCTTAACTGACTGAGCCACCCAGGCGTCCCACTAAAGGTTACTTTTGAGTAGGAAGAAGTTTTGTTGATTAATGTGTCTGCCTTCGGCAGAGCCTGATGAATAAGTGCATCTGACAACAGACTCAACACTACCCCCATCCCACAGCCTTTTAAAACAAGCAATATTGATAGCAAAGGGGCAGTAGAGGGGCCCCTGGGTGGTTCAGTCGGTGAAGCTTCCGACTCTTGATTTTGTCTCAGGTCATGATCTCACAGTTCATGGGTTCAAGCCCCACATCAGGATCTGTGCTGACAGTGCAGAGCCTGCTTGGGATTCTCTTTCTCCCTCTCTCCCTGCCCCTGTCCCAGTTGTGTGCATGCTTTCATATGAGTACTCTCTCTCACTCTCTCAGAATAAATAAACTTTTTTTTTTAAAGAGGCAGTGGAAAGTACAGACTTCCAATGGAAGACTCAGAGGTTCAAAACTGACTCCGTCATTTACCATATGTATAACTTGGGACAGGTTATTTATCCTCTCTCTTTCTTCACCTGTAAACATGAGTATTAGTAGTACTTGTCTCTCAGGCCTATTTTGAGGATATGATTTTACACACACATACACACACGCACACTACTGCATGTAAATAACATAACATGTCTATATAACATTATATATATACATGCGTGCATATACACACACAATACATATAGACATACCAACAGTAGTACTCAATAAATGTTGAGTATTGTTATTATTGCTAATATTTGTTGAGTTAAAACTATGCAGCAGTGCAGTGCTGTGAATTTTAGATAGATAAACACAGCTATTCCTCATAACCATCCTAAGATGTAAGTAGTAATGCTAGGTATTTTGCAAGATTAAGATACTGGAGATCAAAGTGACTTGCCTTAGGACATACAGATGAGAAGTCACAGAAGTGGCACTGGAGCCCAGGCCTTAGTCGAGCGCCTTGTGAGGCTCTAGGTGAAAGCCTCCCCCCTCCGTGGGCTGTAGAAGAATTCGGGCTGCCAGCTTCAAGCAGTTATTTCTGTATTGGCGCATGTCCGTGCGTACACCAAAACACCTAAGATATTTAGTCATGACCATCTTTACTTTATGCAGTCATTCATTCAAAATTACTCTTCATCATGAGCCTGCTCTATGATGGCCCCTGTGCAAGTCCCATAGGATCCAGAAATTACCCAGACAAGTCCCCACTCTCTGGAACACTCCAGTTTGAGACAAGACCTCCACCACAGCAATTTCCTACTCAACACATCCCCAAAGGCAAGGGAAATGAAAGCAAAACTGAACTCTTGGGACTTCATCAAGATAAAAAGCTTCTGCACTGCAAAGTGAACAACCAAGAAAACTAATAGGCAACTGACAGAATGGGAAAAGATAGTTGCAAATGACATATCAGATAAAGGGCTAGTATCAAAAATATACAAGGAACTCACCAAACTTCACACCCACAAAACAAATAATCCAGTGAAGAAATGGGCAGAAGACATGAACAGACACTTCTCCAAAGAGGACATCCAGATGGCCTACAGGCACATGAAACGATGCTCAACATCATTCATCATCAGGGAAACACAAATCAAAACCACACTGAGATACCACCTCACGCCAGTCAGAGTGGCTAAAATGAACAAATCAAGAGACTATAGATGCTGGCAAGGGTGTGGAGAGACGGGCACCCTCCTACACTGTTGGTGGGAATGTAAACTGGTGCAGCCGCTCTGGAAAACAGTGTGGAGGTTCCTCAAAAAACTATCCATAGAACTCCCTTATGACCCAGCAATAGCCCTGCTAGGGATTTACTCAAGGGATACAGAAATGCTGATGAATAGGAGCACATGTACCCCAATGTTCATAGCAGCAATGTCAACAATAGCCAAAACATGGAAAAAGCC
>PJEM01008949.1:0-43725 GCA_004023845.1 Helogale parvula
CCCCCTCCCCCTTCAGTCCATGGTTCGTCTCCAGTATTCAGTAGTCTCCCTTGATCTGTGTCCCTCACTCTTCTCCGCTCTCTTTCCCCCTTCCTCTCCCCATGGTCCCCTGCCAGGTCTGTCCTGTTAGACCTATGAATGCAGACATATGGTATCTGTCCTTCTCTGCCTGACTTATTTCGCTTAGCATGACACCCTCAAGGTCCATCCACTTTCCTACAAATGGCCAGATTTCATTCTTTCTCATTGTCATGTAATACTCCATTGTGTATATATACCACATCTTCTTGATCCCCTCATCAGGTGATGGACATTTAGGCTCTTTCCATGTTTTGGCTATTGTTGACAGTGCTGCTCTGAACATTGGGGTCCATGTGCTCCTATGCATCAGCCCTTCTGTATCCCTTGGGTAAATCCCTAGCAGTGCTATTGCTGGGTCATAGGGGAGTTCTATGGATAGTTTTTTGAGGAACCTCCACACTGTTTTCCATAGCGTAGACCTTAATTTGAGAAAGAGTATTCTTCTTCATGATAGCCTTGGGGTCCCCCAAAAGGAGGGCATAAGCCGTATCCGGGGACAGTGTTGCGGGATGGGGTCCCGGGGAGCAACACAACGGTCCCCCGAGTGGTCAGTGGAGACTCCACACATGTGACGGGGTCTGCTGCTGCTATAAGGAAGAATGAAATCTTGCCCTTTGCAAAGATGGGGCTGGAGCTAGAGAGTATGACGCGAAGTTACGACTCCTCCACATGTGGAATTTGAGAAACGACTCTACCACTGCTGGGGATCCACCCGAGGGATCACGAAGTGTCGATGCCCAGGGGCACATGTGCCCCAATGTTCATAGCAGAGTTCCTTCCCTCCTTCCCTCCTTCCCTCCTTCCCTCCTTCCCTCCTTCCCTCCTTCCCTCCTTCCCTCCTTCCCTCCTTCCTTCCTTCCTTCCTTCCTTCCTTCCCTCCCTCCCTCCCTTCCTTCCTCCATGACCCTTCTGATAACTCACTTCTGTTCTGTAGCTCATGGCCCAACCTGTCAATAATGCATTAAAAGTGCATACTCTAAAAACCCAGGTCTCTAGTCCAGAAACAGCGTAAATCCAATGTAACCCAAAGGCGGATCTGTACCATTACTACTGGTCCCAACTTCCCTTTTTTAAAAAAATTTTTTTACTGTTTTTATTTATTTTAGAGACAGAAAGAGACACAGCATGAGCAGGGGAGGGTCAGAGAGAGAGGGAGACACAGATCTGAGCTGTCAGCACAGAGCCCGACGCAGGGCTTGAACCCACGAACCGTTAGATCATGACCTGAGCCGAAGCCGGATGCTCAACCGACTGAGCCCCCAGGGGCCCCCCAATATTCCCTTTGTTTATTATCGTAAAGCCGCAAAGTCAGTAGGAAGGGAGTCTCGTGTTTATTTTTTCTGCACAAATGAGCATCGCAGCCGCCAGCAGCGCCGGGAAGAGTGTGGGAACCTGACCTGCTGGGAACGTCCTAACGCACCGACTGAACTGAACAGAGTCTGCTGTCTGTGAGGTCCTCTACATATGGTCAGAGTCGCTCAGGGCTCCCGTGGACAGGAGGACACGCTTGCCGAGAACTGCCAGCCTCCGTGTCCATACGGCGCCTGCTTGGGTTCATTGTCTCCAACGGGAACAGGTTCCCCAACGGTGGGACAAGAGGTTGGAAGAACTATCAGCGCATCCCGGGTGCATTTCCTTCAGGCTGTTTTGCAGCCCAACTGACTTCCTGCCAATCCCCTCGCGCCTTAAGGGCTGAGACTCTCATTGTCGTGTTTGTGGAGATTTGTTTTCTCAAAGCCAATCCTATTGAGACGGCAGCTTGAGTAGAAGCAAATGGAGATCACAGGACGATTTTGCATCTGCCACAAACAATCTGCGGCATCGCCCGTTGAGGCTGGCTGCCGGCTCCGAGCCCAAGGATGCCCGTGAGTACTAGTATATCCGAAATACTACACGGGACATACTTACCCTCGCCACGAAGGCATCAACCCGTTACATTTGAACTGGGCGGGAATAATGAGTGACGTGTAAGGACAAGGAAACAAATGTGAAAGAAAAAGGAGTCGTTTTTACAGTGTATGTTGCATGGAAATTTGGGACCGACTGATCCTTCAAACTTACTTATTTTTAAGTCTAAGTAAATAAATTTTCTTAAACGAGTAAGTTTTAAAGGATAAGTATGTCCCGTGCAAATGTGGGACACACTTGTACTTAGAAATATGCGCAGACCACCTGGGTGGCTCAGTCGGTGGAGCCTCTGACTCTTAATTCTCTGTCTCTGTCTCTCCCTCCCTCCCTCGGCCCCTCCTGTACTCATGCTTTCTCACTCTAATAAAAAATAAGTAAATAAACCATTAAAATAAAGAAAATTATTCATGATTCGCCCAAGATTCAAGTTTAAGTTGGGTCATACGGGTATTTTAAAAATTATTCATCATGTACCTGAAACTCAAGTTTCACTGAGCCTCCTGTATGTGATCTGGGAAACGTACCTTTATGAGCAGAAACTAGTGTTTTGTTTTAAGTAGCAGATGGTGCTGTAATACTTCCATCTTGGTGATGGAAGGGTATTTAAATACTGTCCTTCTGAAGCTACTTTTGCAAGTCAGACATTACGTTGTCTTCAGTCTATGTCACTGTCCATCAGGGCAATTTGCTCCCAGGGTCCCTGCGGCATTAAAAGTCCACGCCAGTCACCAAACGTGTGAGTCCTTCTCCGTGCGATTTGACACTCAGCCTCCGAAATTGTGTGGACAAAGCCCGCAAACGGGAAAGGGGTGCAAAAAAACATACCTTAAGCTGGCAAATGGTTGTGTGTGTGTTTGTATCTAAGTCAAGCCCTCTACTCACGATACCTACATTTTAGTTAATTTATTTTTGAGAAAGAGAGAGAGTGAGCACACAGGAGGGGCAGAGAGAGGAGGAGACAGAGAGAATCCCAAGCCGGCTCGACGCTGTCAGCATGGAGTCTGACTCAAGCCTGTAACTCATGAACCCACGAGACCAGGACCTGAGCTGGAATCGGGAGCCGACGCTTCACTAATGGAGCCGGCCAGGCCCTCCTAGATATCCCTGTCCTCCCAAGCTTGGCTGAGCTGGTCCCGGACTCAGGACGGCTCGGGAACCGCTATGTTCCATCATGGAGAGATGACCTCACAGAAGGCTCACAGCCCAGAGCTTAAAACCTGACGTGATCTCACTCCACTGCCTCCCACTGAGATGTGCCTTTTGACTCTTGGTGAGGGATAAGGGGCTTCTGATTCTCAGCTCCATGTCGGGGCCAGAGACACTGACGCAGAGGGTGAAAGTGCAGCACTTATATGCATGCATTGTTACAAGAAGAAAGAAAGCAGAGCATGGGGGCCTTGCGTCTCCTGGAGTGTACAGAACCGACAGCATCTCGATGAATGAATTTCTAGAAAGCTTGCCCTCCTGAGGAGCGTCCAAAGCTGATGCTGTTTTGCAGAGCTAGGGCCACTTACTGCGGAGGGGAAAGTAGGCAGGGACCCCTTTGGGGCTCTGGGCATCGCTGGCGCTCTGGATGCCAGTGGAAATTCCACAACCTGGCTACCTTGGAAGACCTGAGCTAGACGCGGTTGGGGCCAGACAAGCCCTGAATCACCATCAGGGCGTGTCTGCAGCGGGCCAGCGAAATGCAATAAGATACTTCTCACAGGCTCCGCACAGAAATGGGGAAGATGGTTCTCGGCATTACGAGGGCAAGCGTTCTGGACGTGCAGCCAACGAGAAACGGCAAATTCTTGAATAAGGTAGGAGGCACAGGCGTGTGTGTGTATGTGTGTGTGTGTGTGTGTGTGTGTGTGTGTGTGTGTGACTTGCTAAGTAGATCATCATTAATGGAAGAAATATGGTCCTTGCCTTTATGTGCCTCGAAGGCATTGGAAAGCCAACACTGAACACCGACTATAAATAATTATAGGATCTACTGTTGATGGTGACCTTGTGTGTTTACATCTTGTTTTCCTAGCAGCCAGGATGGGGAGTTCGCTCGGCCAACGATCACCTGGCAACAGAGGACACTTTCACAATTAGCTCAGCAACCAGGGGAGACCAGCCGTGTCCAGGAAGGACACGCACCACGACTGTTCTGTCCGTCATCATGGTTCTGTCTCTGAGCATGATCCATGGTCTTGGTGAATGACTGAGGAAGAGGAGGATCCAGTAACGAGGCTGTTCTCCATCACCAAAAATGGCAAATCACAGGGGCGCCTGGGGGGCTCCGTCGGTTAAGCCTCCAGCTCCGGCTCAGGTCATGATCTCACGGTTCATGAGTTCGAGCCCCGTGTCGGGCTCTGTGCTGACAGCTCAGAGCCTGGAGCCTGCTTCAGATTCTGTGTCTCCCTCTTCTCTGCCCCTCCCTCACTTTCTCTCTCTCAAAAATAAACATTAGAAAATTTTTAAAAAATGACAAATCACAGATGCTCTTACGGACTGTACTGCATGGGTCTGAACCTTATTCTGTGTGCCTCTAAGGGTTCATTTGAAGTTGTGCTAATGATGCCCCGCATGGTTAAATAGTTCAGCTGGACTTGTCTTCCCAGTGAAAGGAGAATGGTGGACCCACCTCCCTCTTGCTACACACAGTGACCCCATGAAACCCTGATATTCTTGGATCTCATGTAATATTAAGTCACAATGTGCTGTTACCTTTTCTTGTCTGTTGTTTCTTAAACTTGAACACGGTCCTTCCCCATATCTGGAAAAGGTAAACAATGTGTAATACATCAAAGCCACAATCCAGTGGTGATTTTTCCCTCTGGCCTCTGTTGTGTGGCCCAAATACAACAAAAATAACAACCCATCTCTTAAGCGGTGCATGAAGGCTTCCCGTGGTACTGAAATAGATTTGTTTTCATTTTTCTTGTTTTTTTAAAATTTTAGGTACTCTCCATGCCCAACATGGGGCTTGAGCCCACAACCCTGAAATTCAGACACACATATTCTACCGACTGAGCCAGCCAAGGCTCCCAGAACCGAAATATATTTCAGAAATGAAAGGTGCCTTTGACTTTCGGCAAGTTTCTGCAATAAACTAAAACATCTGCGTTTGTCAAATAGCCCAGACCCCAAAATAGACTCTGAGATGATCAGGCTGGAGGCGTGTGTGAAGTAATGAGCAGATGTGAGGTCTGATAGTCCTATTTAAAAAAAAAAAAAAAAGAAAGAAAGAAAGAAACCATAAAAACATACAGAGATAATCAGCATTCTCCCTTGAATGTGCCAAAAATTAAAAAGTACGTGGTAACCTGTAATTACCTGGCTGATCCGGGGGAAAATGTTGCCAGTGCATACCTGGAACTTCTAATTATTTAGACTGAATGTTTGCACAGCAGTAATTTTCCAATTACACTGATTGAAAGGGCGTCCTTTTCCTGATTCTAAGAATTGTAATTTATCATCTCTTGAAAATTTGCTTTCTTTTTTTTTAAATTTTTAAAATTTATTTTTTGAGAGACAGAGAGAGACAGCATGAGCAGGGGACGGGCAGAGAGAGAGAGAGGGAGACACAGAATCTGAAGCAGCTCCAGGCTCTGAGCTGTCAGCACAGAGCCCGACGTGGGGCTCAAACCCATGAACTGTGAGATCATGACCTGAGCCGAAGTCAGACGCTTAAGTGACTGACCACTCAGGCACCCCAGAAAATTTGCTTTCTTGTGCATGACTGTTATGACTGACACAGGTCGGTGCATCCCCTGCGGAGTGGGGACCACGCAGCTGTCAGGACAGGGGGTTGCTTCTAAATCTGCCATCACAGAAGGGGAGTAAAACTGAACTGTTAGGATCTTCACCCAGACATCAAGGGATGCGCCTCCATGGTCGCCCCAGAGAGAAGGGTCTGTCCCCCAGGTGGCCGCACTCGATGGAGAATCCATCCAAACTTGTTCTGGACAATCTGCGTCCATTTCCCTCCATTGCTACGTGCCTCCTGGGTAGGTTTCCAGAACTTTCTTCCAGATGCGGGCCCCACAAACGCACACTCACAGATGTACATGCTTCCCCAGGGAGGTCGTTTTCACGACGTGCTCAGAATTTGGCCAATCGCTTTTTTCATGTCCGTAGGTCTTAGAAATCCTTCCCTGATGCAAAGGAGAGGTTTGTCCATTTTGTTTCTTATTTATTTTTTTAATGTTTATTTATTTTGAGAGAGAGAGAGAGAGAGAGACAGCAGGGGAGAGACAGAGAGAGAGAGAATCCCAGCAGGCTCTACACAATCAGCATAGAGCCCGATGCAGGGTTCAAACCCACAAACCATGAGATCATGGCCTGAGCCAAAACCAAGAGTCAGATGCCGAGGTCACTGGGCCCCACTGACACCCCTGGGCATTATTTTCTCCAAGAGAAACCATGAGATCATGACCTGAGCCAGTTATCTGCCAGGCAAAAGGCGCTTTTCAAGGTGCAATCGGGCTGCTGCTGGTGGTGATGGTGAAACATAAGGTAAAGTTCTGAGCCGCCGGCACATTCTGAAAGGGAACTAGCAGACACAATAGCCTAAAGGTAAACTGATGAGACACATGCCTTCCACCAGCAATTTCTACTTGGAGGCAAAGCGGAGGGAAAACATGCAACTAGGAATACATACGGTGCATAATGTACTATTTTTTTATAGTTTATTGTCAAATTGGTTTCCATATAACACCTAGTGCTTCTCCCCACAAGTGCCCCCCTCCATGACCATCACCCCCTTCCCTTCCCCCGCCTCCCCCTTCAGTCCGTGGTTCATTTTCAGTATTCAGTAGTCTCTCATGATTTACGTCCTTCTCTCTCTCCAACTCTCTTTCCCCCTTCCCCTCCCCATGGTCCCGTTAGGTTTCTCCTGTTAGACGTATGAGTGCAAACATATGGTATCTGTCCTTCTCCACCTGACTTATTTCGCTTAGCATGACACCCTCGAGGTCCATCCACTTTCCTACAAATGGCCATATTTCAGTCTTTCTCATTGCCATGTAGTACTCCATTGTGTATATATACCACATCTTCTTGATCCACTCATCAGGTGATGGACATTTAGGCTCTTTCCAAGATTTGGCTGGTCCCGTCAGCTACCACACCTCGCAACATTGCAGAGACTACTCAAAATATAAAGTGGCAGGGAGTGAAAAACGAAATTAATGAGAGTTTTAGTCGGCGTTCATAACCTAAAACAACAAGCAAGCCCTTCCCGAGGGGATCAGTGGCCCGGAAGTTGAATGGATGGTGGAGAGGGATTTATAAAGATTTCTTTATAACGTGTGCTGCACTTTGTGACCTCACGGGCCAGCACATCGTTGAGGAAAACGGAAGCTAACTATCCCTTCGACAGACAGACTGACTCACGGAAGCAAACACAATCTCGAATCAGACTCGGTATCCTGGGAAACAGGAATGTGCAAAAAGGGGAATCTTCTAGAAGGTGGATTCAGGGGAAGGACAGAAGTAGGGCTAAGCCAAGATCCCGGGGCAGGTGTTGCTTTAGGGATGTTCTAAGTCAGCACAGAAGCTGGGACCCTGCAACCAAGTGAGCAGAGAAGACAGACTCAGACACACCGGACAGCAGAGCACGGGTGGCTTTGCACACATCGTGATGATGTTGTCTTTGCTCACGGTGCAACGGGGAGCCCCGGAAGGGTTGGGAGCAGAAGGAGATTCAGGGCAACAAACAGCAGGCGTCACTATCACGGAAATGCAAACACAGTGCATCCAGCTCGGCCGCCATCTTGGCTCCGGGTAGATACACAACCTGGAGGCGAACCCACGTCTCGGATTCACGGTCCACGGCTCCTGCCACCAGCCAGCGCATCTCCTTCCGCTTCCAGTTCCCCACGCTGCCTGTGGAAATATTTTTGGCTTTGCAAGAGATTAAACGCTGGTGATGTTTAGGAGAAACGCCAAGAAGGAATCCGAGGTAGGACGTAGAGTCCACCAAACATGCCCTTTGCACGTCCCACTGCAGAATGCAGACGTCACACGGGCATCTTCAACCCTAAGTTAGGTCCTTCCCCAGGGGCGCCTTCTGGTCATTCCCAGGGACGGATCTCTGGTTGACTGAACTGCGTTGGATCCAACTGGAAGATGCACAAGCCAAGCTCATCTTCCCGGTTGGGTGTGTTGGTCTGTGTTCCGGAGCGTCAGCAGAACAAGGCTCTTGCTGTCGCTGAGCTCTAACGAAAGCCCGGGCACCAACTGTGTGGCCAGTGACCAACATTACAAGCGAGTGGCTGGCAGATTTGGAGGTAGAATCAGGAAAAGGTAAGAGTGAAATTGGGAAGTTATAGGACGTCTTTATGAGAATATCACTGCCTGTCTCATTAGCCACGAATATTTTATAATTATGCAGTCTGAGTAAAAACCATAGAGAAAGAGCATCTATACTTTTATATACTTTAACACAACTGTAAAGTCAACGTAACCGTGATCAGAGCAGATATTGGCAGTCCTGTGAATTCATATGTGGGTAAGTAGATTTTATTCCTGTGCTCTCTTTAAGACAAGGCACTGTTTTAAATACTGTAATATTTACCACGTTAATTAAATATTATGCTATCTATATATTACGATACTTAAAAGTTCTAAATATGATAAGACGTTCCGAAAGATGAGCAAACATTTCTAAGAAGTTTTCACTTGATAAACGAGCGATGTCTTCCAATAAGAGTGTGGGACATGAAATGTCACATGATCACAACTCAGTCAACGGCGTTGTGTCTCTCTCTCTCTCACTGTGGAATTGTGGGTGATCGTCAAAGCAGTGCCACATTTCTGAGAAATCTTCAAAAGGAGACAAAAGCAAGTGTCATTGAATCGGTTCCTTGTTAAAGTTGCATGAAAAGAAAAAAGATTCCCATTGAGCCAATAGACAGCAGGGACTCTGTTAGTGACGGTGAAAGTTGTCCTACGTAATAGTCCTCCTCTCTCTTGTCTCCCTCACACCAGCCATGAGGGTTTTCGAAGGTCAGTTAGGGTTAATTTATTTCTTTATATTTTGTATTTTCTTTATTATTCTGTATGATATGACAGTGTTGTAATCCCTTTTACATGACTACTTTCGGGTTGTGGAACAAATCATCTGAGTTTCCACTATTTCTTATGAGGAAATTCGCTTTGATATACAAGTGCTATGGATTAGAAGCATGTTTCCAGAACGAATCTTGCTCGCAAACCACGGTTTTATCTCAATTAATTTTAAATACTCAAGACTACGAGGTTGAAGGGGCCAACGCACACCTCAAAAAAACAAAGATTTTTCAAAGTGGGTTATCCACATGTATCTTGCGTGGGTGGAAACAAAATGTACTACTGTGCTAAAATCCTACAATGCAGATTCTTTTTCATTACTTAGACTGCAAAAGTGCAGAAGCAGACTTTCAGAAGACGAATGTACAGCAAACAGGAATTACGAAAGTAGATCGAGGAAAGAGAACGGAAGTATGGGGCCGAGAGGCAGGTACATGGTTAGTATTTCATGGTCCTCCATTGCTGACAAGGACAAACTGGGTTCTTTTTTATATTTCATTATCTTTTTCTTGTTTATTTATTTTTGAGAGACAGCTTGAGCAGGGGAGGGGCAGAGAGAGGGAGACACAGAATCCAAAGCAGCTGGAGGTTGTGAGCTGTCAGCACAGATCCTGATGCGGGGCTCGAACTCATGAACCGTGAGATCATGACCTGAGCCAAAGTCAGATGCCCAACTAAATGAGCCGCCCAGGCGCCCACGACAAGCTGGGTTGTCAAGACACAGAAGGCAAACCTCTGATGTGAAGTCGTTAAGAGAAAGGCATGGAAATGTGGGAATCCTCCGCAAGAATTAGGAAAGGTTCGTGCCGGGTCGGACTGACTCGCTACCCGCTGCCAAGAGCTGACAAAGATATTCCACTGCCACTAGCAAGGAAAATCCATCCAACTGGATTCCCAGAGCAGCCTGTAAAATGTAACGGCCATGTGCAAGGACCACGGTGATTCTGACCCAAAGTTGTAAAACAGAAACAACCAAAAAGAAAAAAAAAAAAAAAAAGAAGCTGGGCCAATTTTCTGTCAAAGGACAAATTTATAGAAATTGGAAGTAAGAGCCGTAGAAAAGAAAATATGACATAATGACGGACCGCTCATAACTGCCTTGTAAAATGCTGGTGTATCGGCCAGAGGTGGGTGTGTACCATGTGGGCTGATGGGAATGAAAAAAAATGGAGTCCAGTTTTTGATTCACAGATGCGATGGGAGAGGCATCGACCGCTTTCTTCTGGGCCCCGGCTGGCTGTCGATTCCCCCTTAAATCGCCAACACTGAGCTCTGATGGAACAAGGAAAAGGGAAGAGACTCCGTGTTTTTTCCTAAAACGAATCAAGATGCGAGTGTGGGTCATGCATTCAATTTGTTGGGTCCCCACTCGTACTGAATATGGGCGCCTGTGTGGCTCCCTCCGTGAGCGTCTGACTGTTGATCTCGGCTCAGGTCATGGTCGCAAGGTGATGGGGTCCAGCCCTGACGTCGGGCGCCATGCTGAGCGTGCAGCCTGCTTGGGATTCTCTCTCTTTCCCCACTGCTCCCTCCCCTGTTTGCATTCTCTCTCTCTCTCAAGATAATATTAATAATAATTTGAAAAAAAAAGCGCTCTATTTACACATTAATGAAGCCATCTTTGAGAACATTATTTGTGCATTATTAGTACAAGTTAGAACTTGCTCAGCTTTGGTTTCAGGCTTGGGTGTATGTGTGTGTTTTCTGGACCGTTCTGCCAAATATGCCCCACTGTGGGGTTGAAAATCACAGCTTGTGGGATCTCATGTGAAGCCCTAGGGCTATGGAAGATTATAGTCTGTGGCTAAAATTTTAAAAATACTAATAACAAGCATTGGGGACGATGTGCAGAAAAAGGAATGCCCGTGCCCTGCTGGTGGAAATGCAAACTGATTCAGCCACTTGGAAAAAAGTATGGAGGTTCCTCCAAAAGTCAGAAACAGATCTACCCTAAGATCCAGTAATTGCACTACTGAGTATTAACCAACGAAAACAAAAGCACTAATTCGAAAAGATACATGCATTCCCTGTTTACAACAGCATTACTTACAACAGCCAAGATAAAGACGCAACCCAAGTGTCCATCGACAGATGAATGGATAAAGATGTGGTTATATACACAGTGGAATATTACTCAGCAATCAATCAAAAAGGGTGCAATCTTGCCATGTGAGACATGGATGGATCTAGACGGTATCTTGTTACGTGAATAAACAAACAAACAAACAAAAAGTGGAAACAGACTCATACATGCAGAGAAGAAATTGGCAGAGTGAAAGCGGTGCAGGGATGGACAAAATGGGTGAACGGGACCGGGAGACACAGGCTCCCAGTTATGGAACATGTAAGTCACGGGGTTGAGGGGCAGAGCACAGGGAATACGGTCAGGGTACTGTGATCATGTTGTCTGATGGCCAATGGCGTCCACACGTGTGCTCAGCACAGCGTCCTGTGTAGAAAACTTGGATCACTTTTTTCTGTACCTGACTCCAATATAACACTGTGTGGCAACTATATTCAAATAAAAAAAATTTTTTTTAAAGATTACATCCTGGGGGCGCCTGGGTGGCTCAGTCGGTTGGGCGTCTGACTTTGGCTCAGGTCATGATCTCACGGTTCATGGGTTCGAGCCCTGCGTCGGGCTCTGTGCTGACAGCTCAGAGCCTGGAGCTGCTTCGGATTCTGTGTCTCCCTCTCTCTCCCTCTGCCCCTCCCTTGCTCACATTCTTTCTCTCTCTCTCAAAAATAAACATTCCAAGAGAAGGAAAAGGCATCAAACTCTGTCCACACAAAACGGGTATTTCCAGGGGATTATAACACATCTGCTCATCATGCCAAATTGGCCCATCCTGGTCTTACAGAAACTGAGCCATTATTCACCCTCAGCAAAAATAATCACGGTGCAGAATAAGGTCAAGAGCTCAGTCTGCCTGTCGGGTGGACTTGTGCTCATTCCTATTTACTGGACCGACACCACTTTTTAAGCTCTGCCGCTTGTGGGGTTCTCCCCCTTCTTCCAAGGTGCTGGTTGTAAGCGTCCTGCACACAAATCCCGATTCATTATGAAGAACCGTTCTCTGGCCAGGGGCTTTCCAAGACATTGCTCCCCAGGGGACTGTAAAGCTGACTGCACAGGGCTGGGAGCCAGACGTGGATCATGAGATACGAAAGCCCGGGTCTTTTCTCCGTGATGTCCTTGGGACTAAGATCGTTTCGGATGAAATTCAAGACCCGGGCAGGCAGGTCTCTGCCTTGGCTCATCTGTGAGTGGGGAAGAGACAGGGCAATGAGGAGTTGTGGTTTGATGGGTATGAACTCCGGGCTACTCAAGATGCACATTTTTCAGAGATGCGTTGTCTCTACCGTGCATAGAGCTACCAACACTGTAAACTGCACTGGACATTGTATTGATATTAGATTTCATATTATGTGTGTGTGTGTGTGTGTGTGTCTGTGTGTGTGTTTTTACCACAATTGAAAAAGAAAAAAAGGTTTATTTCAGCTTGTAACTTGACAGGGTTTTTACAAGACGGTTTCTTCCATGTACTTCTGGAAGGAAACTTGCCTGTTAAAATAAACCCTGGGATCGGCAGACTGAGTGGGGGTTTAAGGAAACCATAGTTTTCTGCATCAAACAAAACAAAGCACCGAATCCCAAACTCCTCCATGAATACAGTCACTGTAGGTCTTTGGCTTTCGACAGTTTTATCCGGCACCCGGCGTTTTCACGAGAAGGAACACGGAGAGTCTGGTGCGTAGTTTCTTTAACGAACGCCTCGTTAGTTTTATTACGGAAGCGTCACGTGACTCGTTCGAATGAGCAAAAACCAGATGGAGTGTAAATCTGGGCTCCGTGATGTGTTCAACTATGAGATATCAAACCAACGACTTGGTCTCTTCTAAGGCTCAGTTGTGCTTTAAAGTGGACAGAGATGCGAAACTTCACAGTGTTTTTAAGTCTTAGTTGATAATGGGCGCCCAGAAGTGGAATTATGAACACCTCCATCTTTCATGTTTAGAGGAACCTTCATGTAACTTGTCCAGAGTGGCCACAGCCACAAAGGTTCCAATTTCTCCATATAGTTGCAAACACTACTTATCTTTTTTCTTTTTCACGAGCCCTTCTAACAAGGACGTGTTATCTCATTGTGGTCTCGATTGGAATTTCAAAGATATATCTGTACTTCTGTGTTCACTGCTGCACCATTCAAAATAGCCAAGACATGGAAACAATGAATGACCAGATAAAGAGGATTCGACACATACACACATATGTTTTTCTTCATGTTTTGGGAACAAGGTTATCGGACCCTCTTAACAGAAATGCAAGTGGACTGTGGCTCCCCGGAAGGTAAGAGACTTGCAAGAACCAAGTGTGTAGTTACTCTACAGAAATTCTGGAGCAATCCCTGCTCGGAAGATGTAGACCCAGACGCTATGTTGGCCTGCCTATCCCTGAAAGATCCCCTCAGCCAAGGGGTCTCCATGACAATGGGTGGACAAGCTTGGGCACCAGGTAAAAAGGGCTTCTGAGTGACCTTCAGTTTGTCACGACATTCTACTACCCAGCTGCAAATCACATCAGTGGTATCAATTATACATGGGGTGGGGGATTCAGGGACAAAGGCAGGATGCTTTTACCAAGGAACAAGTGTCAAACTATGTGACAAAAGGGAATGTGTAATCAAATACCTTATTTGTTGATAATGATGATGAAGGTACATTTTTAACAGGTGGCAAAGGCAGTGTGCAAAGTCAGCCTCAGGCACCAGATAAGAATCTGGCAAAGTATGGCCTGAACAACAAATCCGGCCCCTGAACAGTGCTTTGTTTTAATAAAACTTTATTGGAACACATATTGTCTACTGAATTTTCCGAGCTCTCTGACAGGCACGGTGTGTCCTATAATGCTGAAAATATTTACCATTTGGCCCTTTGCAAAAAAAGATACAATAATACTGTATCATATATCGGAAAGTTGGTAAGAAAATAGAATTTAAAAGTTCTCCTCACATGAAAAATAAGTTTGTAACACTGTGTGGCATTGGATGTAGGTACACTGACCGTGGTGATCATTTTTGCAATATACGTAGATGCCAAATCATTATGTTGTATGCTCAAAACTAATATAGTGTCATGTGTCAATTATACCTCTATTAAAAAAAATTGAAAATTAAATTAAAAAAGCAGCTGTTGGTCCCTGAACTACATGAATACAGAAACGGTTATTCTGGGGCGCCTGGGTGGCTCAGTCGGTTGAGTGTCTGACTTCGGCTCAGGTCATGATCTCACGGTCTGTAGATTCGAGCCCCGCGTCAGGCTCTGTGCTGACAGCTCGGAGCGTGGAGCTGCTTTGGATTCTGTGTCTCATTCTCTCTCTGACCCTCCCCTGGTCACTCTGTCCCTCTCTCTCAAAAATCATAAACATTAAAAAAAAAAAAAAAAGAAAAACTTATTCTGTAAACTGAAGAAGCAGACCAGAAGCATTAAAAGATACAAAGTTTTATTCCACAATCCTGGAATGAATAGGATTATTACATAAATTAGGCAGCAGTAAAATTTTCCTAGGCTATATATACAAATCACAGTGATTTTCATTGTGCAAGATTTGAAAAGGATTCGCGACAGGCTATTTTCTGTTTCCACATGAGAAGCCGGGAAGTCCCCCCACCCCACCCAGGGACCCCCAAGCTGGCTCCGCGGGGCACACCACACCTGCAAAGGCACTCCGTGTCGTGTCTGTGGCCGCCACGGCTGTCACGGGGACCCGTGATGCCTGGCGACCCGGCCAGGCAAGAGAGAAGGATGCCACGATCGTCGTGCAGAGCGGAATGGCCTCCTCGGAGATGAGGCGCAGTGTCCGAGGCCACGGCTCCCGTCCGCTGAGGCACATGCACAGTGATGGTTTCCTTCTGTCATTTTACAGAGACATGTCCATCGTGGGAGATGGATGAACGCCCAACAGGACTGGTCACGTCCCCACAACGTGCAGGGACCCGTCACCAGCACTTCCCTTTTACTAGGAAGGTCTGTTCCCTTGGGTGCAGACAGCAAACTGGATAGGAAACCCATTTCTTGGCCTCCGCCATCACCGGGACATGCACACAGACACACACGCACGCACCGCACAGCCCTGACACACCATTCACACGTGCCTTCACGCGCCTGTCTTCCTGTTTTTGGTCCGTGGAAGTCGTCCTTGAAGGTGACGTCCTGAGAAGGTCTTCTCACCTCCTTACGACACGGGGACGCATGGCGGTAAAACCAGACTGGGTGGACAGACCTCCAGGAAAAGACGACTCAAGCTTCCCGTTCCTGGTCTCCACCATGGGACCGGTCGGAGGCTCTGGGGACCTACTTGTTTTGGGATATAAAATCAATCAGCTGGAAAGAAAAAAACAAACAAACCCAAGGGAGTATTTCTCTGGCACTACGGTAACCAAGGAGGTGAGATGGGAATTTGGAGGGCGCCGGGGACGGGAGTCAGCGTGACACACTTCCCGGGGTGGCCAGCCCTGCGGAGAGAGCCCTGGGGCTGAGACCAGGTCACGGAGCCATCCTGTCACAGTTCGCGTGGTCCAAAATCTGGAGGGAACTCAGGTCAAATGTAGAAAGGGCCAACGAGTCCCAGGTGAGGCAGCCGGGGATTCTGGGGCTGGGAACACGGGGACTTTGAATAGAAGTAGAGAGTGACGCAGAGCAGGGCACCGGAGGCGTACTCGCCAGTGGCTGGGCGGGTGTGATAGCATCACGACGGTGGGACCTGCGCGCATGATGTTGAGTCAGGCTCTGGACGTGACGAGGCTGCCTCGGAAACCACAATGCACCCTTGGCCGCAGCAGACCTGGGCCTCCAGGCGCGGTCCTCACCTGTGGTCTGCGACAAAGCGAGGGTGTCGTCCACCGCGAGTGTAGGATGTGCCATTACGGCCAGTTGTGACTCAACCGCCTTCTTCGTTTCCAGGGTGTGTGTCCAGGGAGCGGAGGTTTACCATCCCCTTAGAGAAAGCAACACCCACCCTACATCCTTTGTGCGTTCCTGACGGTCTTTTCTTCATGGTGTTTGTATTTCAGAAAATATTGCCAAGTCATCAAGTTGCATAGAACAAAACGAGTGTAGAGCCGTGTGTGTGTGTGTGTGTGTGTGTGTGTGTGTGTGTGTGTGTTTCTGGTGCAAATTTTGCAAACATTTCCACAACTTTTTTCCAAGGATGTATTTTTTTGCACACAAATATTTGATCAGATCCCTGAAGATTCCAGAGCCCTCCCCCCTCAACCAAATAAGCTATTTTTCAGTTATAGAAAGTGACTGTCCCCGGGGTGCGGGACCCGTTTTGATTAAATTGGGGCTTGCCTGACATCACTCTGCGTAATTTACAGCCCCGCCACAGGCACTTAACACATGGCTTGTGCCGCTTCTAATATTGAAATGGCAGGACTGGCTTTAACACCATCTGGTGCTCTTGGAATTCCTTTTAATTTTTAATTTGTTCGGCATGGCTGGTGGAGGTTGTCAATTTTTTAGAGAACCGTGCGATCCAAGCATTCCCACATTGCGTTATTTTCGTGTCGTGTGCATATCTGTCCACATTTAAGGCAGCACATGCCAGGCAATCATGATGCTATTTTCAGTTCAGATATTAAATCCAGGACCGTAAGAACGAAACCCAAAAATAGGCATAGGGGCCTGCGTGTGCACACACAATGTTGTATCGTGTTCAAGAAAGGTGTTTCATTTACTTTCATTCTCCTTATGCACAAAGCTCCAAAATAATAATAATGATGATGATAATTTATTTTTATAGGTCAGAGGAGACGAGGTTCTAGCTCTCCCTTGTGGGTTGACATCGGCGCGCACAAAGCGACTTTGGTGATATAGAGTTGGGACATGCAATGGGGAAACGGTTTAGAAAACGCTGGATGGGTGGCCCATCGGGTCCCCTCTCCTTTGTCCCAACAGGATGGGCATCGTTCAGCACAGACTGAAAGCACCATCCTGGGGAAACACCCTTTGAAAAGAATTACCGAGTTCCTCATCACGAAGGGTTTATTTTGCTAAATCTTGAAGTCACTACTTGAAGAGCAGGTCACTGACGGGAAACGGGACACGCTGGACGCGTTCGATTTCAGCCTTTTAAAAGCTTTGATGTTTTCTCCGTTCCACAGTCAAGCACCACCAGCCCCAGCCTCCTGATGTGTGAGTGGCATCTGGCCGGTCTCACAGAGATAGCATGCCCTCTGACACTTGGCTACATAAGAAAACTGCCTGACTTCCTCAAAGGCAGCTCTTCACACTGTCGGACGGGCACCTGGGTGGCTCTGTGAGTTGAGCGTCCAAGTCCAACTTCGCCTCAGATCATGATCTCGAGGTTCATGGGTTCGAGCCCTGCATTGGGCTCTGTGCCAACAGCTCAGAGCCTGGAGCTGCTTCGGATTCTGTGTCTCCCTCTCTCTCTGCCCCTCCTCCAGTCATGCTCTGTCTCTCTCTTTCTCAAAAATAAATAAACATTAAAAAAAAATAGAAGCGTGGTCCCATTCACAGAAAAGGCTTTCCCAAGCATGGCGCTGGAAAATGGGAGTCTACAGCTGCCCAAAGAGACAGGTGCCTCCAGACCAAGCATGGAAGAAAGGCAGAGTTCAGAGGAGTCTTGGGGGTCTGGGTTGGGGGTCTTCCTGTAGTCGCCCTACGCTCTGGTTCCTAACAGTTACAAACACAGACGTCCCTCTGGCAGAAGGTCATGGTTAAGCCATAGGAGTAGACCCACGGCAGACGTGAGGATCTCTGTTTCTAGATGACTCATGGCAAGTGGGGAACAGGCAGTCCCTTGAGGTTCATACAGCAAAGTTCAGAATCAGGAATCAGAAGCACAGGCTGGAAGGAGAGATCATGAAGAGCAAGGACCCCGAGGTCGTCTGTGCACACGCCGTGTCCTGGGAAGACCCGCATCTAGCAACACGCTCAGTGTGGACCACTCCACACAGCCTTTCACCAAGTCAGTCCCAAGGGGAACCTGTCTGAAAAAAAGCACGCGCTTCCAGCATCTTCACAATCAGGTGCAAAAGAGGAAAAGACAAAATCTCAGCCACGGAGAAGTCTGCAGGCCTCTGCTCTACGTAGGACACCACAGTACGCTGGACGCACCCAACCCAAGACTCATGTGGACAGAAACAAGAGAGGCTGATGTTTGCTACATCCGAGAGCTCATTTGTGTCCTGTTTTCACCAAAACGGAAGTCGTTTGCTGGGTTTTTGCGTTTTGTTCGAGAGAAAGCTCAACGGGAATTCTCATAGGTAGCCACCCATACCTCCCCACGGAGTATGAAATTTCTAGAACTGATGCACCACGTTTCTGGGCTGCGTTCCAATCCCGGACCAACGTTAATGGCCACTGGCGATTCTCAGACTCAAATTCGAACCGGTCTGCCCCTGTCTTCCCTTCTGGCTTCAAGACCGAATGTCACCAGGTGTGACGTGCTCAAAAGAAGGGACGCAGACTCACCACATATTTTCTCCACCAACTACAAAATGCACAGATGGTCCAAAACGCACACACCGTATCTGTTTTAGGTTTTGTCGCCAAGGAAACAGATTCTCGAAAGAGCAATTTGAAAAATAAAAATCATCGGCTCGGCCAAGTATGAATATTTACATCAACGCACGGTTTGTGTGCGCCACCCACACGGTCTCTTTGCACACGCGCACACACGCACACACGCACGCCCTCTGTGGTTATAGCTGGACACGTTCGGTTCAGACTCATGAAGTGACGGCTATGAGGAAAGCGGAGAAATCACAGTAGGTTCATCGCACTAAGAGAGAAGATAAAATCTACAACCAAACAGTTTCCCAAAACGTCCTACTGTTCAGTAGATTTCCAGTTGCTTAAATAAGGCCAGGTCCATGGTTTTCTACGGATCGCCAGTCTCTTTATATACATCCAGGGGTACAGAATATGCAAATGTCCTGATCCCGTGGAGATCACCTTCTCCCGGGCTAATGGGCAGCAGTCTTTGTCCCCGACAGGTTCAAATCGTCCTGTTTCTTCTGTGAGAGAAGACGGAGGATTTGGTTAATTTGCAAAATAACTGGGAATGTTTCTTAAGACTAGTAGTAACTCAAAAAGAACTCAATGGTTCACGCACAGCTACAAACGTTTCAATGAAATTCTTATTGCAAACCTCTGCAAGCATGAATTCTAAGGGCTGGGAGGAGCTTAATAAAACAAAGCAACACTAAGCAGTCTTTTTTTAAAAAACTTTTTTTAAATGTTTATTTTTGAGTAAGAGAGAGACAGACAGAGTGAGAGCAGGGGAGGGGCAGAGAGAGAGGCAGACACAGACTCTGAAGCAGACTCCAGGCTCTGAGCTGTCAGCACAGAGCCCGACGCGGGGCTCGAACCCACGAACCGTGAGATCATGACCTGAGCCGAAGCCGACATTTAACCAACTGAGCCACCCAGGCGCCCCAAAACTAAGCAGTTTTTTAATGGTGGGTCTCAAATGTGACATGACAACGTCATGCATGGACAGGAGACTGATCGCACAAGGAAAACTGGATTCTGCCTTGATGGGCTTCTCCTTAGAACCTTCCAGCTACACCAAAATCATTTTATTCTGAGGTCGAATAAAAGCTAAAGTGTGAGGTGTCTCCCCACCACCCGTCCTAACATCCTCTTTCGTGGGCTAAAACCATGCAGATGGCGCCTACAAAGATGAAAGGTTAAGTCGTACGGCTACGTCTCAGCTCTGGAGCCCACTATTCCACCTGTGCACCTGTGGGAGACCATTTCGCTTCCTAAAGAAATACCTTCCTGCACGGAGAGTCACCCCTGATCACTGAGCGCTGAAAATGCCGGATGTCTGGTCCGCCTCATGTGCAAAGTGACGAGACAAGATTAAAGTGTTGGGCGCCTGGGTGGCTCCACCAGTTAAGTGTCCGACTGTTGATTTTGGGTCAGGTCGTGATCTCAGGGATCAAGCCCCATGTTGGGCTGCACACTGGCAGCTCAGACCCTACTTGGGAGTTCTCTCTCTCTCTGCCTCTGCCCTACACTCATGAGCTCTCTCTCTCTGCGTCTCTTTCTCTCAGGAGAAAAGTCAACAAGGAAACTCAACAAGTGGACATATCGCTGGCACTATTTTGCTTCTTTTCCTTGACATGATTCTTCTTGCCTGGATTTTGTGAGAAGCAAAGCCTGAGTTAAGTGGTGTTTGGAACCAGGCTCCTCCCAGAACTGGGAGTAACTGGAAGATCTTTATCACCCTTTCAAAACATCCTTCAAAGCCCTAAACTCAGCAATTCCACAGACAGAGTCCTGGACCTCACAGGTTCCAGGAGACTCAAAACGCATTCTTGTCCGTGTCACGCGGAGCTTTGCCAATTTCATTCGAGGGCTCGCCGGTATGATCCCTTTTTAGGGAAAAGGGATGTAACAAAAAAACCTTTTGAAAATTCATGGTAGGTATTACGGGGAAGGTGGTGCGGAACTCGGGTTTCCAGAACTGGAGAACGCAGGGATTTCTAGAAGGGGGCGTGCCTCTCCAAGTTCGGGCACAGGCACCTTGCAGGGCTCTTACTCAGACGGACGGATTCTGCCCGTCAGGTCGGCCTGCGGAGGAGGGTGTAGGACACGATACCGTCTCTGGGCTACCTTGAGTAACACCTTAAGTAACCTTGAGTAACACGAGTAACACCGTAAGTAACTGAGTAACATGCCCCAGGGGCACTGATTAAACAAGCTGATGCGTGGAAAGAGCGTGTCCCCTCCCCCCCCCCAGCTGGTGTCCCAGTGGATGAGGGAAGCCGTCCCCCTGGTCAGCACAACATGCCCCTGAGGCGGGGATGTGTCAACCTCACTGGCACACCACGACTGAACATAAAGATATACCTTCCACGTGTGGGTGCGTGTCTCAGAAATTCTTGAAGACTTCCAGATCCTTGGCCGACACCGGGGGCGCCGTGTTCCAGTCGTTGTCGGGGTACGCCTCGAAGTTGGAGGTGTCGCCCTCGCCGCACAGCTTGGGCACGATGGGCGGCTGCAGGGCCCGCGCGAGACACAAAGGCACAGTTAGAAAGGAGCGGGCCACTGGGACGGGACGTGCATCCCCCCATGTCTACGGCTCTACGTGAAAATGAAGAGGAATTGAAAAAAACGGAAGAAAAGCACAGAAAACCCAAGTCGTCTTTTCCTTTGTTTATGAACGTGAAAGCTTCCAATCAGAGATCCTGTGCCTAAGGTATCTGCCAACAGTGCGGTCTGAGGCATCAAGAGATGCCACAGGCCGCCCACCATTTGCTTCTTGAGGTCTAGACCAGAGAACCACCCAGAGACCCCGGATTCTGAGGTAGCTGGTGCAGTGACCCGAGGACGGAAAATCCCGGAAAGAGGTCAGAAGAGCAGGCTCCGGGTTTACTATCTCCGATGCCAACCCTCAGTCCCGCTTTGGTAAAAAGAGCTCATGGTCATTGGAAACCACAAGATCAAAATTGGAAAGACCATAAATACATAAAACTTAAAGCATGTCCTACTAAAAAATGAATGGGTTAACTGGGAAATCAAAGAAGAAATAAAAAGACATATGGAGGGGCGCCTGGGGGGCTCAGTTGGTTGACCCTCTGGCTTCAGCTCAGGTCATGATCTGATGGTTCATGGGTTTGAGCCCCGCATCGGGCTCTGTGCTGACAGCTCAGAGCCTGGAGCTGCTTCCGATTCTGTGTCTCCCTCTCTTTCAAAAATAAATAAAGAAGGGCACCTGGGGGGCTCAGTCAGTTAAGCATCTGGCTTTGGCTCAGGTCATGATCTCAAGGTTCGTGGGTTTGAGCCCCGTGTCAGGTTCTGTAGTGACAGCTCAGAGCTTGGAGCCTGCTTCACGTTCTGTGTCTCCCTCTCTCTCTGACCCTCCCCTATTCCCACTGTCTCTCCCTCTCTCTCAAAAATAAATAAAAGAACATAAAACAATAAAAAAAAAAAAGGAAAAGAAGTCAGGCACATTTCCGGCAGAGGGAGGGGGAGTAAATATTTCGGAGTGGCAGGTTGTAAAATCTCTGTTGGGACTGCTCAGCTCTCTCTGGGCGTGTAGTAATAAAACTTTATTTATAAAAATAAGCAAGGCACAGAGGTGCCTCGTGGCTCAGTAGGTTAAGTATCTGAGTCTTGATTTCGGTTCAGGTCATGATCTCACGGTTCGTGGGTTCAAAGGGTACATCAGGCTTTCCTGCCCTTTTGCGCCCTTCTCACTCTTGCTCTCTCTCAGAAATAAATATTAAACATACATGTAATTGTTTAACCTTATTTATTTATTATTATCTATTATTTACTTGAATAATTCAATATATTTAATTAATATGTTTACATCAATGTATATATTCAGTTCAAAGAATCATCTAATTGACCGCCATCACTACGAAATATCCGAAAATGCAGGAGATATTGCTCGGACGGAACTCATCTTGCTCCAGTTCCCATGAGAGGCCGAGTCAGGTCTCAAAAACTCCGATTATAAAAACTGGGGGCTCATGGGGCGTCTGGGTGGCTCAGTTGGTTGAAGTGACCGACTTCAGCTCAGGTCGTGATCTCACGTTTCGTGGGTTCGGGCCCCACATGGGGCTCTGTGCTGACAGCTCAGAGCCTGGACCTACTTCAGATTCTGTGTCCCCCTCTCTCTTCCCCTGCCCCATTTGTGCTCTCTCTCTGTGTCTCAATAATAATAAACATAAAAATAAATAAAATTAAAAAAAAAACTGGGGTCTGAACCTGTTACGTCTCTCTGTCTCTTTAGCACTAAGACTTCCCTGGAATACGGATCTTGGCGTTAATGACTTAAGACACTCTGGTGTATTATACAAATCAGCCATGCATCAGCCATAAACAAACGAGTCACAGAGTCCGGCCCAGGACAAGTGAGGGACGCGGAGCGGACAGCCACCCGCCTCCGTAGGCTGTACCTTCAGCTTCCTCTGCGGGACGGCTTCCCAGTCCACGGTGCGGAACCAGCGGTGTCGTTTCACGTCCTCCACTCCGTTCTGCAGAAGAAACAGGCGCGTCAGCAGACGGGATTGGACAGGACCGGGAAGAAATGATTCCAGACAAGGTCTACTGTTCTTACGCTCACACGTGCACACACACACACACACACACACACACACAGAGACAGTCACAGTTTGCTATGTTTGAGTAATTGTCCCCAGAGACACACGTGAATTCTGTGACAGCAGAAGCAGCCCATGGATCCGCATGTACCATTCCGTCTGTGAAACGGTTTAAAGTTTAAAGTTCATATTTTTAACCTTTTCCATTTTTTATCCTCAAAAAACAAAGCTCTTGATCATTGTATGTACGTAAGTACGGCTCACATGAAAACCTCCGAGCGCCCGAGTCCGAGCTCTGCGCACCCTTCCCTGCAAACCCAAACGACTCCCAGGGGGCTGGGTTCCCTCCGCAGGGGCGAAGATGCCAATGTTGGGCTCGGGGATGCGAGTGACAGGTGCCTCGTACATTTTCACGGTCCCCAGAGCTCCGTCTGTCCTGGAGCCTCAGGAGGGAGCACAGCCCTGCCCCTCCTGGATCTCCGGGGTCCTGCCTCATAGTCAGTGGTCCTGCTTGGATCTCAGGGGTCCTGCCTAAATCTCAGGTGTCCGGCCTGGATATGAGGGGTCTTGCCTGGATCTCAGAGGCCCTGTCCCACCAGGATCTCAAACTTCTGGCCTTTGTTGCAGCTGCCACAGGACACAAATACACTCATATAATCAGAGAATCCCGAGAGCTAGCCAGAGACCAAGCGTCACACACGGTCCACTGTGTCCTCCAAGGTCACAGCAGACAAGGCCAATGCGCTGGCCCATGTCTAAGTACCTCCGTGGACGCCCAGCATGTCCGTAGAAAGAGCTCAGAAGACGTTCACAGACTCTGTAAGGTTTGCTGACACCACAACACAACCAAACCACGCACAGAAGATACCGCAGCATTGATGCCACAATCCCTTACATATGTCCGTCCCCCACATGAGAAGTGTGTGGAAACCATACATGATGTCCACGTCAAGAGAGTCATCCACACACACATGTGCACACACACGTCTTCCTCGCATTCATAACAGCCAGACGGTGGAAACAACCCAAATGTCCGTCAATAGGCGAATGTTCATAGCGGGGTCCATCCATGAATAGGGTATTATTCAGCCATAGAAAAAGCAAAGCGCTCACACCTATACCCCATGGATGGGCCCTGACGACACGACGCTCAGTAAGAGAAGCCAGACACACAAGGTCCCTTAAGCTGTGATTCGTCTACATGAAAGCCCAGAAGCGGGAAATCCACAGACACAAGAGGTGGATGAGTGGATCCTCAGGGCAGGACAGACAGAAGGATCGGAAAAGCACAGCTGAAGCGTACGGCGTTTCTTTTTGAGATGAAGGGAGTTCCTTCAACGTTGACTGTGGGGTTGGCTGCGTCACTGCCAATGGAGAAGCGGCGGGACCATCCCCGGTCACCGGGTAGGTGCACCGTACGTGATGCCTATGTCAGGAATGCAATTCGGACGCAGAAATCAATCAGCCAAACACCGACGTCTTCGAGATCAGGGTTGAGTCATTTGCTTGTTTGGAGAGAAGACGGCAGGATGGGGTGTAGACCCAGCTGGACTTTGAACGCCCAGACACCCAGATTTGAGATTTGGCCGATAATCAAACACAAACACCATGGCTTTGTTCCCATCCACAGAGACGGATGGTGCAAAGGGTCAGGGGCAGAGAGAGGTAATAGGACAGAAACAAACACTGACCTTCATGTTCCCAAGCCGTCTTGTTCGGTCAACGACAAGCAATTTCTTGATGAGGTCTCTGTGGGGGAAAGAGACAGAAAGGACGCACATCTTGAAACGGAACTAGGCAAGCCCAGCAACACCACGTCTGCCCACCGAGGTCTGCGTGCGGAGAGAGGACCAATCAAGGTGCCTCAGCGTTTTCCAGCACTTGTTTTTATCTGTTTCCAAGAAACGTACGCAAAGCTGGGTTGGGGACACAGAGGCACAGGGCTAAGGGGGAAATGCTGGTTAAATCATCGTGGGAGCTGCTGGTGGGAAGGCAAAGTGGTACAGCCGCTCGGGAAACAGAATGGAGGCTCCTCAAAAAATTAAAAATAGAACTACCCTACGACCCAGCAAGTGCATATTAGATATTTATCTAAGGGACACAGGGGTGCTGAGTCATAGGCGAACATGCACCCCAGTGTTTATAGGAGCATTACCAGCTACAGCGAAAGTATGGAAAGAGCCGAAATGTCCATCGACGGATGAACGGATCAAGAAGATGTGGTTTAAATATACAGTGGAATATTATTCGGCAATCAAAAAGAATGAAATCTTGTCATTGGCAACAATATGGATGGAACTAGACATAATTGAGCAAAGCAAAATAATTCAGTCAGAGAAAGACAAATATCATGTGATTTCACTACTACGCATACTTTAAGAAACAAGACAGATGGACATACGGGAAGGGAAGGAAAAATAAGATAAAAAGAGAGAGGGAGGCAAACCGGAGGAGATTCTTAAATACAGAGAACAAACAGAGGGTTCCTAGAGGGAGGGGCCAGATGGGGGAGGGGCCAGATGGGGGAGGAGCATGAGGAGGGCCCTTGCTGGGATGAGCCCTGGGTGTCATATGTACATGATGGGTCAGTAAGTTCTATTCCTGAAGTCATTACTTTTTAATTTTTTAAAATGTTTTTATTTTTGACAGAGAGAGACAACATGAGCAGGAGAGGGGCAGAGACAGAGAGGGAGACACAGAATCTGAAGCAGCTCCAGGCTCCGAGCTGTCAGCACAGAGCCCAACGCAGGGCTCAAACCTACGAACTGTGAGATCATGACCTGGGCCAAAGCCAGACACTTAACCGACTGAGCCCCCCAGGCGCCCCTATGCCCTAAATCATTATTATACTGCATGTTGACTAACTTAGTTTTAAATTGTGAAAAAAAATCATAAATAATTAATAAAAACATTAAAAATATTGTGCAGAAAATGAGCCTTTTAATATAACATGCAAAATATATATATATTGAAACCGGCCAGGCCAATCAAAAGCCCCACAGCCCAGATTCAAAATCTCCATGACGCCCCCTTTGGTGGCTACGCTTTCCTGACGTCGCTCCTGCCCCGGGCTCAGGAGCACATGGCCGGGCTCCCCCCACGTCTGGGACTCCACGTCCAGCTGGGAAGGCTGAGATCCCAAGACCCGCGGGGACCCATGGGAAGGTCCAGGGTCCCGGGGTCCCTGGGTGTGTCACGTCTAGGCTGTGAATCACCAAACAGCACGTCTGTGAAACAGTCTCAAATAATGTCTTCGTTTTCTTCTCTATCCCTATTTACACATGTACTGGCGCTATGAGTTCTTAAAGCTGTCTATACCTGAGTTATAAAGAAATGAAGTTCTATTAATATATAAAATCAAGCCCCAACAAAACAGCACAGTCCCGAAAGCAAAGGGTGCAGACGAACAGGGACCGTGCAGGGGGGCAAAGCCATATAGGAAGTCTGGGGGCACATGGATCCGTAGAGAGTCTATGTGTCCACTTGCAATCGCTCGATTCGTGGCGGCTGAAATTCTAAATCTCTTTCGCTCTGCTGCCTGGCTGGTCTCTGACCAGTAGGAGACAGGAAGAAACCCTGCCTAGATATTCGTGCTACCAAGTTGGCCCCAAGCCCCAAAGCTTGTGTTTCCTTTTGTCCTTCTCTCTGCCCCTCCCCTGCTCATGCAGTCTGTCGTGAGAAATCCAGAGTCAAAATCCGACCATTGTCTAGGCTCCTGCGTCTCATCCACATCATTAAGATCTACGCAACCTTGTGAAGAAGTGAACTTCTTCCTCAACCACCATGAGCAGCCATCAACTGCGCCCAAGGATCCCAGGTTCCTGCCCTGCTGTGGACACAGGGGTCCCAGAGTGGAAGGGAACAGCCTGTGGCTGCCAAAATGAGGACTGGAAAATTCTAGACCAGAGCATGACAGGGCAGCCATGGCCGGGCTCTCTCTTCAAAATAAAGTAGGAACCGAGACGGGGAGGCAGAAGACGCCAGACTTAGACTTGAGCTTCTGTGTGTTGTATTTCTTACTTTTCCATGAATGTTGGAAAGTTACTCAACACGTGACTGAGCTGAGCTCTTCCCATGGACGACGGAAGCAGTGACCTATGGTTTTATGCATTATCCCTTCTCTGGGGAAGAGTGGACGTCATTCCTCTGAGGAGGAAGGTGAATGAGTTAGGTTGTCAACAGCCTAAGACCCTCAGGGGATCTACACAAGGGGTTGACTTTGAGAACGGAAGACACAGTCCACCACTATTTTATTATTTTCCCTGAAAGAACCGCACCAAGAACAACATGGAAGCCACGCCTGTACCACGGACTCGGTCGGCTAACATGGTGGGCGCTCACACCCCCTGAATTCACCCAGAATTCCAATGGTCTATGGTGAGCATCCATGGCCAGGTCTGCCAATGGGTGTGAGTAGATTTCGGTCCAATGAAACCAGTGGTACATTGGTGGCACACACAGAACTCAATTTCTTACAAAGTGCATGTGACCTAAGGACCTTCAACTCTGATCGGATTCAGACCCCGGGAGGGCAATTCTACGCGATATTTTTCATGTCTTTCTAGAGAAAATAAATCTTTTCCCGTGCGGTATCTCTCTTGGGATCACTGTGACTTAGGATTCACAGGACAGGGTGTCTGCCTTCTGGATGATTATTTTTAAATGGGATCTCCTTTTCTTGCTAGTCTTTTAAAACCTGCCTGGAGGGGCACCTGGGGGGGCTCAGTTAGTTAAGCCTCCGACTTCAGCTCAGGTCATGATCTCATGATTTGTGGGTTTGAGCCCCGCGTCGGGCTCGGTGCTGACAGTGCAGAGCCTGGAGCTTCTTCAAATTTTGTGTCTCCCTCTCTCTCTGCCTCTGCCCTGTTCACGCTGTCTCTCTCTCTGTGTCTCAAAAACAACAGGGAAAAAGTTTTTTTCAAAATTCATATATTTTCAAAACCGTAGTTTTCCGCACCCCCGCCCCAAACTTAATGAAATGCATACTGAAAGTCACTCACACTGAACCCAAAGCAAAGTCCTTGAAGCTGGTGTTCATCCCTCTGAATTTTAGCACGAAGGAAAGAATTTACGAAGGAAAATCGTTGAAGCAGGAGAAAAAGAGACGGACGTTGCTAAACCCATCAACGCTTCCGCCAACCATAAAATCAGCTAAGGGAGGAGGCGGTGGGTGGGGGTGGGAGGACCCTTTGGTCCAAGAGCCAAGCCAGTGTCTCACTAAATGCGATTCACGATGGCTTGTAAATGTCGTTTCTTTCTAAAGGCATAAAATCGGGGCAACATCCTGAAAAGGTGAAGAATCCTTATTCGGGAACAATGACCATCTTTTCCCTTTTTGTGGAAAAGATGAGCGATCTCAAGAGTCGGTGGTAAGATGCTACCCCATTGGGCAGATGCTGCGTCTGCAAAGTCTTACACACTTTCAAACCAAACACCCCCCCCTCCGCCACCGCCTGAGGAGGAGCAGCGTTTACTTACTTCACGCTGAAATCCAAATGTCTGGGGAAGTCGATTTTGCCTGCCAGAATTTTTTGATAAATGCCAAATGGGTTGTCATCAAAAAACGGAGGGAACCTGTAAGAAACATAAACATCTATTTTTAGCGGAGGGCAAGCACGGAAAGAATCCGTGCCTCCTTCGCGATTTCTGCTCAACACAGGCAGGAGACCAGGGGTTTCACATGCGGCTCCCGCCTGGCCCGCGGGGGACGGGGGGCGCCCGGATAACGGGACCCACTGAGCAGGAGGGTGGCCAGCCTGGAGGAGGAGGCGGCGATCGTTAGAGCACGTCACTGTCTCCAGCGGCTGCGTCTCTGGCATGAAAAATGTCAGCCCATCGATGGAAGACGGAAATGGAAACATAAAGACAGAACATAAAGTATCAAAAAGGAAATTGATGGAAACGTGGAGGGAAAAGCAGAGCCTCAGGGACGCACTTGGGCATGAGCACAACACGCCATTGTCTCGGAGAGGCTGGTTAGCAGGGTTCCGTCTCTACCACTACGTTGACCTGTGCTGTGTCTAGAGTTAGGAGCCAGCGCGTTGGGGAGCCGGCCCGGCCCAGGCTCGCAGGGAAGACCCTGGAAATGCAGATTCTCGGCTGGTCCTGCTGTCCAGCCACACGTTCGCGTCTCTGGCTCCCAAGTCAGCCGTCCGTCCGCCGCCAGGAGCTCGGTCTCACCAGGGGCGACGAGTCGTAGTCCCGTCTTGGTCTGAGGACACGGGGTCGTGTGACTTCACTGCGGAGAGGCCCACGTCCAGAAATGGCTTGTCCGACACCAGGAGAAAACGTGTCACAGGCCCCTCGGCACCTTTATGCACGACAGGACACACCGTGTCCTCGGGAAGCAGGCGTTCCAGGACCACGGGCTGCGAAGGCACGTCAGCAGGTGTTTAACAAGAGGAAAGGAGTCGTCATGAAGGAGCCCCAGCGGATCCTCCCGGAAGGAAGGAGGCGCAGAGCCTGTGGATCCGGGAGCCGGGCTGGAAAGCTCCCCAAGAGAGCCTGCCCCGGGCTGCTGCTGGGGTACCGGACGTCGAAGGAAAGTGCCGTTATCTTCGGTCCGGGGCCGTGGACGCCGCGTCTGCTGCTCCGCAGGAAGGAAGGTGCAGACCCTCCTCTCCCAGCTCCAGGCCAGCGTCAGTGACTTTTCCGGCATCTGTGCTGATGACTTTTCCAGTCTGTTTGCGGTGCCCACACCTCCCAGCAGGACGGCCTGTCCCCAAAGGGGCGCAGTGGTTGTGTTCAGGTCATGCTCCCTGTCACCCGCTTAGAAAATCACAGGCCGCTGGCCTGGGAAGGGGGTGCTCTTTGGACTCAGGTTCGAGGAAGGAGTTTTTTTAAGAAAAGAGTTTTTGCAGAGAAGACAGAAAGGGACAAGGATGATGAGCGGGGTTGTGGAAGGCTTGTGGGCATGGTCTAGGGTGAGACAGAGTGTCGGGGGTACCCTGTGTGAAGTGGGGTGCCCTGGCTCTCAATACGGGGTCCCAGGTCCTGCCAGGGAAACGTGTCGTGGGCTAGAGAGGGGGCAGCCGGAGGGGACAAGGAGGAAATTCAGAGCAGGTCCAGGGACGCCGGGTAGCTCAGTGGGTTGAGCGTCTGTTAGATATTTTCTCTTCCCCTCAATGGGTGTCCGACTTTGGCTCAGGTCATGATCTCACGGTTTGTGGGTTCGAGCCCTGCATCGGACTCTGTGCTGACAGCTCAGAGCCTGGAGCCTGCATCCGAGTCTGTGTCTCCCTCTCTCTCTGTCCCTCCCCTGCTCACACTGTGTGTCTCTCTCTCCCTCAAAAATGAATAAACTTTAAAAAAATTTTTAAAAAAAGAAATCCCTCCAGAAAACCCTGACTCCCTCCAAGTGGAAATTTTTAAAATGGAAAAATGACTAAACACACAGATCCCTGCCCCGTGTGAAATGCAAAGCTTGGCTCACGGTGTTTCCGTTGGAGGAAGGTTTTAACTAGTCATCGTCAATTCTTCTCATAACCGAGCCTCACGATATAGTAGATACGACGTCATTATTTTCTATTCTCCTCCTAATATTGTATTATAAATACTGTCAATGATATTCTATAGTTACGGAAACATCTGTTTGGTAATATTTTAAACACAGCATTTCTTTATATTTGAATGGATGATATCCTAATAATATTTTAATCATCCCAATGATTAATTTTAGATAATAATCCTAATATGTTTATTAAAATATGTCTTGATATTATATTCTAACTTTTTTATTTTATTCTATTTAATTCCAATAATTTTCTTATGATATAAAAATGTTCCCAGGGGCGCCTGGATGGCTCAGTCGGTTAAGCGTCTGGCTTCGGCTCAGGTCATGATCTCAGAGTTCCTGGGTTCGAGCCCCGCGTCGGGCTCCGTGCTGACAGCTCGGAGCCTGGAGCCTGTTTCAGATTCTGTGTCTCCCTCTCTCTCTGACCCTCCCCTGCTCATGCTGTCTCTCTCCCAAAAATAAATTAAAACATTAAAAAAATAAAGATAAATAAATAAAAATGCTCCTAAATTGTATTTGCTGACCATGGTTCCCACTAGTGTGTTCTACACGTAGGATGTATCCTAACAGAATGGGCAGAGTAAGACAAACAAAACCTTGCCTGTGAACCTCTTCTGTTCTGTTCCGCGCTGGATGCGAAGGTTTGTTTATCGTTAAGCAATGCTGACCTCTAGTGGTCAGAAACAGGAAGGAAGGGTGTGTGCTGCCCGTGGTCTGAGGGGAATCCTATGAATCCAGGCGTAGAAATATGCACAACCGTCCTATCTTCTTGATGGAGAAACCCTATGTGTGATCCCCATTAGCCTTCTGTCTGCTGGGACCTCACGGGATGGGCGTCTATGAAGAGATTCGGTCCTGAGTGATTTGCTAGAGAAGTCTGAGGGAACAGTAGTGGAAAATACGTAAGACTAGATAGACGATAGACGGGTGATGGAGAAGTGATGGATGGATGGATGGATGGACAGACATGATGGATAGATGTGTGATACAAGGATGGATGGATCGATGGAAATATAGATGATAGATGAATAAGTGATGGATGGATGGATGCATGGATGCATGGATAGACGTAGATAGATGATAGGTAGATAGACAGATGGACAGAAAGGCTGGAGATACACACACAGGTAGATAGACAGACAGATAGACAGATAGATATGATGGATGGATGGATGGATGGATGGATGGATGGATGGATCAATGGATAGATGCATAGATAGATACATGGATGAATAGATGGATAGATAGATGAATGGATGGAGACGTAGATAGATAGATAGATAGATAGATAGATAGATAGATAGATAGATAGATGACAGACAGGTAGATAGACAGATGGACACAAAGACTTGATAGATACATACACAGGTAGATAGACAGACAGATTGATAGGGAGGTAGGTAGGTAGATAGGCAGGCTAGCTGGCTGGCTGCATACATAAATAGACAGGCATAAAGACAGGGAAGTAGGCAGAAAGAGAGACATATTGATAGATATGATGGATGGATGGATGGATGGATAGATAGATAGATAGATAAATGATAGATGAATACAAAAGATGGATGAATGGATGGGTGGGTGGATATTGGAGCCCAGTAGGCAAAAATAACCCTCAAACAATATTTGGCCTCCTGGGCTGCACCTGTGGCTTCTATTCATCCTGTCTGTGATTTTCTCATTGCTTTGTAAAGAGACATATACTTTCAGGCTTTGAATCAACTTCATTCAGTCAGTGGCGCCAGCCCTCCCCTTACCTTGCTTTCTAGCTCTTTGTCTGCTGTTGGGAGTAGACTGCAATCCTCTCCCAAAAGATTTGCCTATTAAAGGATGAGCATCTTGCCCATGCATCACTGCTGAGGGGTCTTAAGAAATGTAAATATCCTCATAGAAATCTTCAGGCTCATCTTCTGTTTGGAGCCAGACTATTATTAGGGAATCCCTCTCCTGCAATGACTTGATCATTCCTGATATTTACACCTGTCCTGTTAAACATGAACCTTTCTGGAGCATGTCTTCACTTCAAAGACCTTGAACTATGTAACCATTAAAGAAATGATGTAATCGCCCATGGTATATAAGACCCTGGTCATCTAAGTAAAACGTGGCTTTTCCACCATCGACGTTGTCTGGTCTGTCTTGTCTTGTCTGTTTTGTCTGTCTTCTTTTCTAGAGATATTGCACCGACACCAGCCCCTACTCGGGACCTTTCGACTGGGGTGTGTGGGCTGGTCCCCCGCAGGTGGATGGATGGACAAATGGATGGTTAGATAGATAGATAGATAGATGATAGATATGAGGGATGGGTAGATGAATGGACACATAGATAGGATGGATGGATGGATGTAAAGATAGGTACATAGATAAACAGAAAGAAATAGATATGACGAATGGATGGATAGATAGATAGATTTATAGATGGATGGACAGAGAGGTAGGTAGATAGAGACAAGCTGATTAGATACGCACACAGGACAAACAGCATGGATAAACCGACAGACAGGTAGACATACAGACAGATGCATACGTGATAATAGATGACAGACACAAGACAGATAAAAGGTGATAAATATTTGGATAGACAGTTGATAAATACGGAGATAATAGACAGACACACAAAGAAGTAAGTACAGGCTTTCACAGACCCCACTGGCCACACCCTCAGAGCAGAAACATGCCAATTTCCATCATTTTTCCCAACGGAAGGAGGAGTCTTCCAGGCCAAAACCTTCGGTCTTGCGCTACAGGGAGATCAGGTGCGCAGCGCAGTCCGGGTTTCGGTTCCACCGGAAGTGACCCTGCAGGTCTGCTAACAGAGGGCGGAGGGCGGGGCCCACACGTCCCAGGGTCCCCGGGCCCGTCATAGGTCGGATGCCCACCGTCCGCGCCATCAGGGCAGAGCTGTCCTCCATGGGACCAGGACGAGTCCCCAAGGCCACATTTCTAGGCATGGGAGGCTTGCTTTCCATTTCTGGAGGAGGAGCGTCAGCGCGCATCGGGCCTAAGCCATACCGGAGTCTTCCGTCCTGGCCAGGCCTGCAGAACACAGTCAGCAACTCCGGCAACTGGACCGGGGACAGCGGGGCCTTGCAAAGGTCTCGCAAAGCAGGCACGGGCACAGAGCCTGCTTCCTGGTCCGCCCCTCCATCCTAACGTCCTAAACTCTACGCGGCTTTATTCACCTTCATCCAAACGGGGCACTAATCACCCATCTCCGTGTGCTGCTCCAACCGGGTCTGTGCGGAAGACGGAATAGTGTATTCACGGGAGACAGGAACTCGTGCAGCCAGGACAGAGGTCCCAACGGCAGGTGTTTCTGGAGTGCGTTATTGCTGTTATGCACCCGAAAGCCCGAGGATCCCCGCGGCCATGCACCGACCAGGACACCGGCACAGGTGCTGGCCAGTGGAAAGCACCGTTCTAGAAGCGGAAGGGGGGACACGCTGGACCTGCAGGGTCCCCGCGGGGGCCCTACTCACCCCGAGTGCATCTCGAATATCAGGATGCCGAGCGCCCACCAGTCCACGGCCCTCCCGTGGCCCTTGCTCTGGATGACCTCGGGGGCCAGGTACTCGGGCGTGCCGCAGAGGGTCCACGTCCTGGGGACAGAGAAGAGGATGCGCGGGAAAGTTAGCAGCGCTCGGCGGATGCATGCATCTCTGAAGGACTCAAAGTGACCCTGGCTTCCGCTGGGACCACGATGGTCCTCTGCATCCTGCAGACCCTGCGCCAGAGCACACATGACCCTGACGGAAGCAAAGACACACCCTCCATTCGACCACCATCCACTGTGCCTGTCGCGTCAGCATTAGGACTCAAAACGCACAAAAGCCACAGCACCCGTTTTGCTAAGAAATGATACAGAAAGCAAATTCAAGAATTTATTCATCGCCCCGTGTCCGTTCCGGCAAAAAGCTACTTCTGTCCTCGCGGAGGAAATGGGAAGCCCGTGCTGGTTCTTTCCACCTGCTCCCGAAAAGATCCGACGTGTTTTCAACGTTCCTGTGGGTTCGAGGTCCTCTGACCCTCACCGGTGGCTTCCAGAAATCATGAGGTTAAGGGTTATTTGGGATTTTGGGGGTTTAAATGGAGCAAGGTGGGGACGGGGGCTTTGGGAAGGATTTTCTCCACAGACGAGGGGAGACAGGCCAAAAACTTAGCTTCTAGCCCCGAACAGAGGACGGTGGGCTGGAAGTATGGGGTGCTCGGGCCCCCAGCCCTCCCAAATTGGACCCAGACCGGACACAGGAGCCACTGGTGGTCGGGTTCCTGGCTTTGATTCTGGGCACCCATCCCTGTGCTGCCTAAACTCTGCCTTTTTCACAGCGGGTGGGAAACGAATACCTTTTTTCCGGTCCTGAGAAGAGAATTCTTGGACTTGAAACAAGCGACAGGAATGCCTGGGCCGCTCAGTCACTTAAGCCTCCGACTTTGGCTCAGGTCATGATTTCACGGTTCATGGGTTCAAGCCCCACGTTGGGCTCTGTGCTGACAGCTCAGAGCTTGGAGCTGCTTCCGATTCTGTGTCTCCCTCTCTCTCTCTGCCCCTCCCCTACTCACGCTGTCTCTCTCTCGCTATCTCTCAAAAATAAACATCAGGCGACAGTGTGTATTAAAAGACGCTCCCCACCTTTTCAGAACTCGTGCTGCAATATGTAAAGGCGGGGAGGGGAAGAGATGAAGACACGGACACACAGAGGGTCACCACAGGGCACACATGGGTGGCATCTGTGCCCCAGGAGCTGAGTGAGGAGGGCAGAAGCCAGGACGGGGGTCTGAGCAGGTCCTTGTCTTGGGAGCCTTTGTGTGACCGAGCCCTGCAAACCCTTCCTTCCAGAACTCCGGGTCCAGAACCTCGGGACGATGTCGTCACGTGATGGTGGACAACGGGAAGCCTCTGAAAAATCGCAGTTTGGGGTCCAGACGACGGGCACACGGACCCCCACGCTGGGTCTCAGATGACCAACCCCGTTGCCCGCTAGGACTCTGACCCGTGAGTCCGTGCACCTCGGGCGGGCAGTGGAGGCTCAGAAAGGGGGTCAGAAGTCTGGGTGCACTGACGGCTTTGCTCCCTGCTTAGCAGGAAGGAAAGAGTGTCTAGTGCAAACTTCACACCCGTCGGGATCGCTATGGAAACAGAAAATGAGGGTTGGTGAGGTCGAGAGCAGGGACCCCTTGTGCACGGCTGGTGGGAAGGTAAAATGGTGCAGCCACCGTGGGAACTAGCACCTGGGATCCAGCCTTTACGCTCCCAGCTGCCAAGGGGAATGAAAGCAGGGAGTTAAAACAAATTTTTTTATTTATTTTTGAGAGACACAGAGAGACAGTGTGAGCAGGAGAGGGTCAGCGAGACAGAGAGAGACACAGAATCTGAAGCAGCTCCAAGCTCTGAGCTGTCAGCACAGAGTCTGACACGGGGCTCGAACCCACAAACTGTGAGATCATGACCTGAGCCGAAGTCGGACGCTCAACCGACTGAGCCCCCAGGCACCCTGGATGCAGGGAGTTTTAAGAGACACTTTGGACACCCGTATTCAGACCAGTGTGACGCACGGTGGACAGAACGCAGGATAAGGAAAATGGGGTCCCTTCACACAACGGAATACAATTCACCCCAAAGAAGTGCAGGATTCTACAACCCGGATGGACCGCGAGGACGTGAAGCTGAGTGAAAGAAGCCAGACACAAGAAGACAGGAATTGTCGGATCACGTGTCTGGGGTCCCCCGAGCAGGGCGACGCAGAGGCATGGGCACGAAACTGCGCACGATGAATGCACCTAAACCACTTAAGTGTGCGCTTAAAAACAATTAAGACGGTCGATTCTATCCTACTTACTGTGCAACGATTTATAAAATTTTTTTTAATGTTTTATTTATTTTTCAGAGAGACAGAGAGACAGAGCGTGAGCAGGGGAGGATCAGAGAGAGAGGGAGACACAGAATCGGAAGCAGCTCCAGGCTCTGAGCTGTCAGCGCACAGCCCGATGCGGGGCTTGAACCCACGAACCGTGAGATCATGACCTGAGCCGAAGCCGGACGCTCAACCGACTGAGCCATTCAAGTGCCCCTCAACGATTTTTATAAAAAGTACAGAGAGGCAGAAGAGCCCAAAGGGACCCGGGCGTCCTCCATGGAGGGGAGATGGAAAAAGGAGCGTCTGATAACCTACATCAAGGTAAGGTACGCGGGGCCGTGGCAGAGGCTGGACAAGGGCCACGGAGAGGGTGGGCTCCTCTTGACGCTCTCCGGTCTGGGAAAGTGTCCCCTGAGGATCTCCACAAAGCGACGGAGACCCTGAGCACATGAACAGAACACCAGTGCCCATCTTGGCACCTTATGGGCGCCCTGATGCTGGACTCCCAGGCTGGCGGCACGCCCAAGGGTGCCCCAAGCCAGCTGGCAATCGGGCCCTTAGCTCCCATGAAGATGGGTGGAGGCGGCCACATTACAGATGCATCAGGCACAGCGTCTCCACTTGCACTTGGAAAGAGAGTCTCTTTCTGGCTCCGTCCTCGCGTGAGGAACACAGATGGAATTTCTAAGTTGCGTTGGGTAGGCTGACACCTGTTCCTCAAAAAGTGTCGAGTGCTTCTTGGATGTACAGAGACGCACAAATTGCAAGAGAGAGCCTCGGACCTCAGTCAGTAGGGAAAGCCGAGCCTGACAGCCGTGCATGTGATGCAGAGACCGCAGGTCCCGGCTGTGAATTATCCACGCACCGGGTCTTATCTCCCTCGCTCACTCGGCTCCGGGACAGAAGGCAAGGTGACACCCGAGGTCTCGGTTTGCGCACGGCTATCAGTTCCACGCTAACGGAAGAAAAACAAGACTCTGCAAAGCGCAGGTCAGGTTGCTCGTGTGTTCTGAGTCTCACATTGCCTGCCGTCGCATCTGTACCGAGCGAAACTCTGTTCCCCCTAAAAGTCCGAAAGCCCAGAGCCTGGGAATGTGATCTTACTTGGATACAGGGTCTTGCAGATGTCATCAAGATGAGGTCATACTGGATTAAGATGGACTAACTGAGTAACAGGTGTCCTTATAAGAAGAGGGAGAGACACAGAGATCTCTTTTCACCGTGAGGACACAGGGAGGAGGCAGCCATCACTCCCATCAGAGGAAGATCCCACCCTCCTGACCCCGTTCAACCTCAAGTACCTCCTGAAAGCACTATATCCAAATGTAGTCACCTCGGGGGGTTGAAACTTCAGTACATGAATTTTGGGGGGACATCATCAGGTCCGTAGTAATGGTGGTGATGGTGATGGTACTGATGGTGATGATGGTGATGATGGTGATGATGGTGCTGCTGATGATGATCATGGTGGTGACGATGATGGCGATGTGATAATGGTGATGATGACGGTCATGGTGGTGATGGTGATGGTGCTGATAGTCATGGGGCGACAATAGTGATCGTGGTGATTTTGGTGATCATGATCGTAAGGATGGTGGTGATGATGGCAATGGTCAATCATGGTGATGATGATAATGATGGTCATGGTCATGGTCATGGTGATGATGATGGTGATGATGATGGTGATGATGATGGTCATGACGACGTAAATGGTGGTGATGATGGTGATGTGATAATGGTGGTGATGGTGATGGTGATGGTCATGGTGATGATGTAAATGGTGGTGATAATGATGGTGATGATGATGGTGATGCTGATGATACTGGTAATAGAGATGATTGTGATGATGGTGATGTTCACAGTGATCACGATGGTTTTAATAATGATGGTCATGGTCATGGTGGTGGTGATGATGGTGGTGACAATGATGGTGATGTGATAATGGTGGTGATGATGGTTATGGTGATGATGGTGATGGTGGTGGTCATGATGATGGTCATAGTGATGATGATGGTGATGGAGATGATTGTGATGATGGTGATGTTCATAGTGACCATGATGGTGGTGATGATGGCAATGGTGATGGTCATGGTCATGGTGATGATGATAATGATGGTCATGGTCATGGTCATGGTGATGATAACGATGGGGATGGTCATGGTCATGGTGATGATGACGGTGGTAACGATGTAAATGCTGGTGATGATAACGGTGATGATGATAATGATGGGGATGGTCATGGTCATGGTGATGGTGATGGTGGACATGGTCATGGTGATGATGTAAATGGTGGTGATGGCAATGATAATGGATGGTCACAGTTATAATCATGGTGGTACTGATGTTGGGGATGATGAAAGCAGAAGCAACTCCCTGTGCTCAGTGCTCATTATGCGTCAGGAACTGACCTAAGGCTGTACTTTCCAATTAGCAGATCCATCCAAGTTTAGCAACAATCGTAAGGAAGAGGAATGATTCTCACGTCACAGATGAGCAAAGTGACGAATGTCAAATATCCTCAGGGCATTGGGGCGCCTGGGTGGCTCAGTCATTTGAGCGTTGGACTTCAGCTCAGGACATGACCACACAGTTCATGGGTTCAAGCCCTGCATCAGGCTCTGGGCCGACAGCTCAGAGTCTGGAGCCTGCTTCGGATTCTGTGTCTCCCTCTCTCTGTCCCTGCCCTGCTCTCTGTCTCTCTCAAAAATAAACAAACGTCAAAAAAAAAAAGATGGGATAAAGCACTGATGTTATTTTTTAAAAGTCTTTATCCATTAGAGATAGCATGGTGGGTAATTACTTTAAAATAATGTATGAAACAGGGGCGCCTGGGTGTCTCAGTCGGTTGAGCGTCTGACTCTTGGTTTGGGATCAGGTCAGAATCTCACGGTTCATGAGATCAAGCCCCGTGTCAAGCTCTGTGCTGACTGCTCAGAGCCTGCTTGGGATTCTCTCTTTCCGTTCCTGCCCCTCCCCCACTCTCTCTGTCTAAAAATAAATAAACTGTCAAAAAGTGTGAAAAAAATAAATAATGTAAGAAACAAAAATGTAATACTGGTAAAAAGTCAAATAAAGTGGCAAAGGTTTGATGCCCACTGAATCTGGGTGAGAGGCACACAGGATTCAAGGTAAAGGATTCTCTCTCCTTTGGTGGATGTTTGAGAATAATTGTAAAATATTGGGAACAACGTTACTTATCACTAGCAAGATGCCAGGCATGAAAATCCAAAGGATAGCATTCAATGTAACGAGTGAATATTAAAAACTACAGGGGCGCCTGGGTGGCTCAGTCGGTTGAGCGTCCAGCTTTGGCTCAAGTCATGATCTCATGGTTTATGGGTTCGAGCCCCACGTCGGGCTCTGTGCTGACAGCTCGGAGCCTAGATCCTGTCTTCAGATTCTGTGTCTCCCTCTCTCTCTGACCCTCCCCCGCTCACACTCTGTCTCTCTCTCTCTCAAAAATAAAAACATTTAAAAAAAATTTTTTAATTAAAAAAATATGGCAGATGAGTGTCTAGAAGGTTCCACATCTTCTGTGCTGATCCGAGTGGACATTTCCTTCTAGGTTAAAGCAAAATTCGTGTCTTAATCAGACACGATGGATTAACTGCGGCGGAACACGGCTCGGCGAATTTATAATCGAGCAGATTTGTGAGACACTGTAGGGCTGGTTGGCTGGAATCAGACTTCGAAATAAAATGTGTTAAAAGAAAAAAGCAGAAGGGTGGGGGGGGGGCTGTGTGTATGGACTTTATACTACGCGCGGCCAGTAGGGGGCAGCAGCAAAGTAACCGACGAATGATGACATGTTAATAATAAATAAATCCCGCAGGGGAGCATCCGCTGGAAGTCACCTGCACCACAGCACGTCCCCAGGAGGGACCCTTTGTTAGAAACCATCAGACAGGTGCGTTATTTGGTGTAAAACTTCTCCCACGGAAATCAAGGTTCTCATAAATGCAGATTTTGCATGACGTGAGGAATATTATTTGTTTTCTTTTTTTGAAGATTTTATTTGTAAGTTATCTCTACAGCCAACATGGGACCGGAAACTCGCAGCCCTGGATCAGGACCTGCTTCAGCGGCCGGGGTAGCCAGCGCCTCCCACAGGTGCATTTTCAGGGGGCACCTCCCCACCAACAGATCACCATACGTCACCAGCCCTTCAAACATACTACACAACGGAGCTTTTAATCCACTTTTAATTAACTTAAACTTAACGTTTTTAAATGTTTATTCACTTTTGAGAGAGACAGAGCGTGAGTGGGGGAGGGGCAGAGAGAGAGGGAGACACAGAATCAGAAGCAGGCTCCAGGCTCTGAGCTGTCAGCACAGAGCCCGACGCAGGGCTTGAACCCACAAACTGTGACATCATGACCTGAGCTGAAGGCGGACGCTTCACCGACTGAGCCCCCCAAGCGCCCCTAAACTTAAATTTAAAAGCCAACACTCAATGTAGCTGCTGAGAAAGTTTCCAGTATTTTTGGAAGGTCTGGCCATGTGCATCTGTGTTCCCAACTATAAGTGTTATGGATTGCTAAGGAAAGAGCAGGTATTTCTGATGAAAATGTGGTCCCCTCACGGAGAAGAAGGATACACATGAAATGCTCAGGGGATTTAAAAAACTTAGCGGCAAAACTTCACGTAAATGCTCTCAACGGTTTGCACAGACTATATGTTGGAATAAACGTATTCAAGATGTACCAGGTTAAATATACTATCTAATTAAATTTTTACTTTAAAAATTTTATTAATGCTTCTTATTTATTTTTTGAGAGAGAGAGCGACCGAGCATGAGCGGGGTAGGAGCAGAGAGAGAGGGAGATACAGAATCGGCAGCAGCTCCAGGCTCTGAGCTGTCAGCACAGAGCCCGATGTGGGGCTCGAACCCACGAACTGTCAGATCATGACCTGAGCTGAAGCCAGACGTCCAACCGACTGAGCCACTCAGGTGCCCTGAATTTTTACTTTTTAAAACAAGGCTTCATGGGGTACCTGGGTGGCTCAGTCGGATAAGCATTCGACTCTGGCGCAGGTCGTGATCTCGCAGTTTGTGAGTTCGAGTCCTGCATTGGACTCTGTGCTCACAGCTCGGAGCCTGGAGCCTGTTTAAGATTCCGTGTCTCCCTCTCTCTCTCTCTCTCTCTGCCTATTCCCCTGCTCGTGCTCTGTCTGTGTCTCAAAATAATAATAAAGAATAACTAATTCACCAGACAGCCCGTCACACCTGTCAAGGGCTGGAGGCACGAAGACAGAGCAGGTGCTGGTGAGGGTGCGGAGAAAGGAGCACGCTCCGGCACTGTTGCTGGGAACGCAAACAGGTGCAGCCGGTGTGGAAAGCAGCAGGGGGCTCCTCCAAACGTTACCAACGGAACGGCCCTATGAGCCAGCAATGTCACCTCTGGGTCCTCACCCACTGACGATGAAAACACGTGTGATCGATACCCATACGCCATGGACAGGACGTCCGGCACCACAGACAGACAAATAGAGCGGTTGTCACTTCCATACTGGCCACGGAGGGGACAACGGTGGCCTCCGGACACGCGACGGGCACGGGGACACGTGGGTGACAACGGTCACTTACTTGTCTACCAGTTTCTTGGCGAACCCGAAGTCGGTGAGCTTGATGTGGCCGTCCCGGTCCAGCAGAATGTTCTCGGGCTTGAGGTCGCGGTAGACGATGTGTTTCGAGTGCAGGTACTCGAGGGCGCACACGATCTCCGCGGAGTAGAAGAGGCCGGTGCCGCCCGAGAAGCGGCCGCGGTTGCGAAGGTAGGTGAACAGCTCGCCGCCCGGCACGAACTCCATGAGCATGTACAGGAAGCGCTCGTCGTGGCACGTCCAGAACCTGCGGGCGGCACGCGGGGCTCAGCGCCGCGCGGGGGACACGCGTGGGGCGGGGACACGCATAGGGCAGGGCTCAGAGCCGCTCCGGGACATGCGTGGGGGACACGCGTGGGGGCGGGGACACGCATGGGGCAGGGCTCAGAGCCGCTCCGGGGACACGCGTGGGGGACACGCGTGGGGCGGGGACACGCATGGGGCAGGGCTCAGAGCTGCTCCGGGACACGCGTGGGGGACACGCGTGGGGGCGGGGACACGCATGGGGCAGGGCTCAGAGCCGCTCCGGGGACACGCGTGGGGGACACGCGTGGGGGCGGGGACACGCATGGGGCAGGGCTCAGAGCCGCTCCGGGGACACGCGTGGGGGACGCGCGTGGGGGCGGGGACACGCATGGGGCAGGGCTCAGAGCCGCTCCGGGGACACGCGTGGGGGACACGCGTGGGGGCGGGGACACGCATGGGGCAGGGCTCAGAGCCGCTCCGGGGACACGCGTGGGGGACACGCGTGGGGGCGGGGACACGCATGGGGCAGGGCTCAGAGCCGCTCCGGGGACACGCGTGGGGGACACGCGTGGGGGCGGGGACACGCATAGGGCAGGGCATGCGGGACTCAGCGCCGCGCTGCGGACCCGAGTGGGGCAGAAACACGCGTGGCTCAGAGCCGCGCCGGGGGACACGAGTGGGGCGGAACACGCGTGGAGCAGGGCATGCGGGGCTCAGAGCCGCGCAGGCGACATGCATGGGGGCAGGGCACGAGTGGGGCGGGAACACGCGTGCGGTGGGCCATGCGGGGCTCAGCGCTGCGCTAGCGACACGTGTGGGGGCAGGGCACCTGTGAGGGAAATGCGTGGGGCGGGGACACACGTGGGGTGGGGACATATGGAGCGGGCACACGTGGGGAGCACGAGTGGGGGCGGGACACGCATAGGGAGGGGCACGCGGGGCTCAGCGCTGCGCCGGGGACACGCGTGGGGCGGGACACGCGTGGGCGGGGCACGCATGTCCGGTGTGGGGAGGACGGAGAGGAAGGTGCCATATGCACAGGGGCGCCTGGATGGCTCAGTTGGTTAAGCTTCCAGCTCTTGATTTTGCTCAGGTCATGATCCGATGGTTCCTGCATTTGACGCCTGCATCAGGCTCTGCGCTGACAGTGCACAGCCTGTTTCGGACTCTGTCTCTCCGGTTCCCTCTGCCCCTTCCCCACTCGCTCTCTCAAAACAAATAAATAAGTTTTAAAAAAAGAAGATGCTGTACACCTAGCTGTTCAGATATTTTTACAGAGGAAGAGATGCTCAGATATGCATATGGGCACCTGTTAAAATCGGCCACAGACAGAGGTCACGATTCGGCTCAGAGAGATGTGATGTCCTCTGCACAAGCACGTTAGGGC